>JABUQX010043836.1:5000-20977 GCA_015478945.1 Trachelipus rathkii
AAAAGAAAACCACTATGTACTTAAATTATTGACTTTTTTTTTGTATCTAAACTCATATTGAGTACAATAACAGCAATACTATTTTATGATTTTAATTCCTTCTTCTTTGCCATTGAGAAACATTACCGAATCACTTTAAATATACAACAAAAATGTAAAAAATGTTATATATATAAAAAGGAAAACAATCATGAAAAAAGATCAGAAGCTGACCACAACTCAGGTTGGTTTCCACCTTATTCTATTTGATTCTTCCTTCTCTTCCCGTGTCATTCCAGGTCCCTGGTGCTACCCCTTAGGTTAGATAACGTGGGAAGAATTCAAGATAAGATTCTATGGAATAACCTTTTTTTATCGAACTAGGATGTCCCATGGGACTCATTCGGATACGGAAAAGACGACGTGCATATATGGGGTCCAGTTGACGAGACACATCAAATGAAGAGACTGATGGAACAGATTACAGGGATATATTGTGTCGAAGCGCAAAACTTTGCAGGATGGGAGGAGTAACTGCGCGGTGGAAAGCTACTCGTAGTTAGCTAGAAAGTTGGTTATTATTTGGTGCTGGTTGCAATTGCACCAGTAATGTTGCTTTTGTGCTTTACTAGCTTTCACTCTTTATTTGTTTTGCGCTCGCCGCGCTGCTCCCGTTGGTCATGTGATGACGGAAGATCCACCCTCACCCAGTGTTTCGTCTGGTTACTAGTTTCTTAAGTTTCGCCCTCTGCGCTGACACACCCGCGTCGCCAGTATAAGGTCGTAATTTTCATAGAAAATTGGATAGGGTATCGCTCCCCCAAGCAAGGTTTTTTTTCAGACAGAGATCCACGTATTTCAACTACCCCCCTTCCGACTTTTCTTTACCCCGCCGATGGGTACGGTTTTCATACTGTGGATGGGTTCGGCCTTTATCGTGAAGATCCTCTTTCTTCGGTATATCTATTTCTCGACTGTGTCCTTCCTACAACTTCTTGAACCCACACGGCACCCCTAATCTTGAACTTTCACGCTTAGAGCCGCGCAGATTATGAGTCATCAATATGTGTTAGGACATTTGACCCTTCTCACGGGCGGTTAACTCAGGTTCGATCCCTTCATCATTACACTTGAGCGTTCCCCGGTTCCAACAAGGCAAGCCGACGATTTTCACCGCCACCCCCGTGCCCCGCTTCCCTCTCTGGTTTTTAGCCTTGTACTCTTATAATTCTCATTCTCACGTCGGAAGATTGTGAACCTACGAGTACTCGTAAAAACCTCAAGGATGAGAAGTAGTTCAGACCGGAATCAATAGCTCAAGGGAGTCTGACGGAAACATTTGTTAAGGATGTGCTTATCAACTTTTCTTTGAAAAGTAAGGGGCACAAAGTATGTAGCTATGTACATAACAAGGACTGATAGTGGGAATTGAGAAAAAAAACGAAGGATAGATAGAGGACAAGAAGATGATAAGGAGGATTGAAAGATATAAAAAATTCGAGAAATGAGGGGAGAGAAATAGAGGATTAAAGATTCATATGTGACAACACATGCCTAGGTGCAGGAGGGATGCAGCAAAGTCCCCGTTTCATTGTTTCTTGTCAGCTATGCAGTTCTAAAGTTTATCATAAGAGTATAACACCATAACAAGAATCAATGCCCCCCTGCTGGATTATATTACTTATATATATATATATATATATAATACGTATATATATTATATATATATACTTATATATATATATCTATCATATATTATAATAATATATATATAATTAATATATAATATATTAATATATATATATATATATTACTATATTATATATATATACTATAAATATATATATATATATAGTACGCTAGGGAAAGATGGGGATGGAGAGTGGTAATTAGGGTGGGGTGTATGAACGTGAGAGGGGTAAACGAGGAATTTGGAAGAGGGAGGAAGTGGGGTTTGATGTTTTGAAGACAAAAGGTTTGGGATGTGCTGGGGGATAACAGAACTAAGGTTGAAGGGAAAGTAGGGAGATGGATTTGTGGAGAGATCACAAGGGTATGATAATCAGGCGTGAACGAGAAAGAGTGAGGGACGAGGGATAGGGGTGGGAATAGTTTTATGAGGAAAAGCGATTAGTGGATAAGGTTGAGGTTGGTGTAACGCAGGTGAGTTCTAGATAATGTGGGTAAAAGTTGAAATTCGGGGGGGAAATGTGGGCTTTTATATGCGCATAGGCACCAGTGAATGGAGCGAGGGAGGTAGGAGAGCGAAAGATTTTTTGGGGATGACTGAAATGAGGTGTTTGGGAAAGTTTCGGGGTATGAACAAAAATTTGTCTATGGGAGGATTTGAATGGCAGGAGTGAGAAGGGAGGGGAGGGGTGGGAAAGATTAATACGACCATTTGGGGCTAGGGGAGAGGAATGCTATGGAGAAGTCTGATAGAGTTGTGTGTCGAAAGAAGAAAGATAGTGGGGGAATACGTGGTTCAAAAAAAAGCGAAAATCATAAGTATACATGGAAGAGTGAGATAGAGCGGGGGGATGGCGATACTACGATTATGTGTGTGTAAATTGGAAGGATAGAGGGTAGATTCACTTTCGATGTAAATGTATTTAGAGGGGCGTGGAGGGGGATATCGGATCACAATTTGGTGGTTGCTAGGATAAATGTGGGAGGAGAGGTGACGGTTAGGGAAAGGGGAGGAAAAGCAGGAGAGTTGAGTGATAAAGGTGGAAAAATTGGAGGAGACAGTGTGTAGAGGGAGTTTAAGGAGAGGTTATTGGAGGATAGGGGAGAAACGTGACAGGGAAGTGAATTGGGGGAGGTTGGAGGGGGAGTGGAAGAGTTTTAAAGAGGCAGTATATGTGAAGCGGCTAGAAGGGTATGTGGAGTAAAAATGGGGGGTGCAAGTAGAAGGAAAGGAGTGAATGGTTGGATCGTGAGGAGGTGAAGGTAGGTGGTGGAAAAGGAAGAAAGGAGGCTTTTATGGTGAAATGGTTGGGGAAGTAGGAGAAGATAGCTGGGAGGAATAGAGAAGGGTTAGAGTGGAAGTAAAGAGGGCGGTGGAGAGGGCGAAGAGAAGAGCAAAAGAGGAATGGTGGAGAAAACGTTCGGGAAAATTTTTGAATCGGGGAGTTAAGGCTATGTTCAGGGGTTAGTTAATAAAAAAAGAAGAAGAAGGAGGGGTTGGCGGGACGGAGGATTTAAGGGAGAGATGGGGACATGATAGGAGGAGAGGAATAGGGTGAGACGAATGAGGTGGCGGGAGTATTTTGAGTGCACGCTATTTGAATGAACGTGGGTGAGGTAGGGGAGGAAGATATGCCAGAGGTGAGGATGGGAAATGAAGTGGGGGCGGGAGGGGGAGGCAATGAAAAATACAGAATGGAGGAAATTATTAGGGCTTGTATAAGGAAAAAAAGGGAAGTCGCAGGTCTGGATGGAGGTGAGAAAATGGAAATGTTGCAGAAGAGAGGTATAGGGGTGGAGGAATGGCTGCATAGGTTGTATAACATATGTTTGAGGAGTGGTGAGGTACCACAGGATTTGGGAGGATGGTTTTTTGGTTCCCCTGTATAAGGGAAAGGGGGATAGGATGAAATGTGGAAATTATAGAGGTATATGTCTTTTAAGTGGTGGTCGGGTAAAGTGGTACGGAAGAATACTGATTGAGAGAGAGAGGTTTAACGGAGGAGAGTATGGGGGAGAACAAGGAGGATTTCGGGAGGCGCAAGAAGGGGTGTCGTGGGTACCAATGTCTCTTTTTACCTAAAGATGCTTCGTGAAAAAGTATGAGAGGAAAGGGAAAGTGTATGGGTGTTTTTTCTAGACTTTAGAGAAAGCATATGATAAGTGAATAGGGGTGAACTGTGGAGGGTGTTGGGAGGAAAATGGGGTGGGGGGTAATTTAGGGAAAAAGGTATTAGGGCTTTTTATAGGAATAGTAGCATGTGTGTGAGAGTGTTAGGAGGGGAGAGTGAGATGTTTGGGATGGTTGTGGAGGGATTGAGGAGGGGTGTGTAATGCTGCCGTGGCTATTCAATTTCGTTTAATTGGAGAGTTGGCTTTGCAGGAGGAATGGTGAGGGAGGGGAAGGGGGTGGATTGATGAGTGGGAATGATAGAAGGGAAGTGAACACATGATACTTTTTGCGGATGATACTGCCCTAGTGGCGGAAGAACGCGGAAGGCTGGAGGCTATTTGGTGAGGAGTTTGAAGAGAATGGTGTGGACAAAGAGGGGCTCAAAATAACCGCAGGTAAGAGTAAAAGTGTTGTAGTGTTTTGAGGGAGGAGGTGAAAGTCGGGGAGGGGGAAGGGTTAGAGGTTAGAGTAGGGGGGTGTAGTATTTGGAAGAAGTAAAGATTTTTAGAAATTTAGGGATGGATTTGGGTAAGGGGGGAGGATGAAGGAGGAGATAGAACATAAAGTAGGAGAAGGAATGAGAGTTTTGAGTGGTCTGAGAGAATATGAAAAGGGGGGGATCTATCACAGAAAAGTTAAGATCAAGTATGTTTTTGATACAAATTTTGTGTACCAGGCGGTGCTTGTATGGGTGGTAAAAGCGTGGGGGTCTTGACATGTCCAGTCCAGGAAGAAGTTGGAATATTGAGATGAAATGGGGTTGAGAGCGGTGTTTTGTGGGGTTAGCAGAAGGGAGAGGATTTGGAATAGGGTGGTAATAGGGTGGTGAGGGAGAGATGTGATTGGAGGAATGGTCTGGTGGGAAGAGCGGAGAAGGGAATGTTAAGATGGTATGGGCATTTAGTGAGAATGGAGGAACAGAGAGTGGTTAGAAGAGTTTGGGAGGCGGAGGGGATAGGAAGGGGGAGACCAAGAAGGAGGTGATGTGATGGAATAAAGGAGATCGCTCACGGGGAGTGAATGAGGGAGGACGAGGGTAGGGTGCTGGCGAGGGATAGAGTGGGGTGGAGGAGGGTGGGTGAGGGCAGGATGAGGGGGGGGTGAATGAGGGAGGCTGTACGCACCACTACCCCGCTCAAGCGGGACAAAAGTGCAGGTGAAATAAATAAAATAAATAAATAAAAAATATATATATATATATATATATATATTTGAGTCCATATACAGGACCCACCACTGCCCACAAGGAAGAGGCCACAATGGGTTGAATAATCAACTCTATGGTTGGGTCCTGGCTTATACATATTTTAAATGTCAAAGAAAAATTGAAAGGCGCGAAATGAATATTTAGTCAAAATTAATTAAAAACTAAATAAAATATATCCTTACATTATAAATAGTTAATATTATATTACAAAATGTATACATATGTAAAGAATTATACTAACACATTTATACAAGAAAAATAGAAGTTACTGCTAAAGTGGGCAGATTTCCAGATAAGATATGGGATAGCACCTTTTAGAATGTGTTATGGACCATAAAGTAGGAAAATGACGAGAGCGAATGGAGTCCAGTTGGGGACAATCAATGAAGATATGGCGAACAGATTGCGGGGTATGGCGACGGCAAAATTTGCAGATGGGAGGAGGTTTCCGTGACATATAGAGGTTGAGAGTGATATTGCTGTGGCCAATATGGAGGCGTGCAAGTATTCGAGATCGTGTAAGCACTTTCGTTGCGTGAGTAGAAAGACTACTCAGCGCAATGTTCGGCATCTATATTGTCTATAGTTTCGCTTCCCGCTCATCATTTCGTTCAGCACCCTTGCCAATAAGATCGGAAAGCATTGTCGGGGAGCAGGATAGCAATCAGTTGATGGGAGGCGGCGTTGTCCGAATAGGCCATCTGGGGGTACCCTGGCACACAGGCTTTCAGAAAGAGAGGCCGGCCATTTTGGACGCTCTCTATCGGCGATTTAATTGCCAGTTACCCATACATGAGAGGGGGTCCAACATATTGTTTCTTACGGGAGTGGAGCAGCCGAAGAAATTGTTGTACATTGTGTACAGCGGATGGTGCAGCGGATACCAGTGTGCTTTTAGAATAAGGGGTTTTAAGAAGTTCTGGAAAGCGACTGAGGACGTAAGAAATGGGATTGTTAATGTGGATGATCCTCGAGACAGACAGCAGAAGAGCCATTATTTCTGCTGTAAAAACAGAGGAATGATAAAAGAACGTATGATAAACTATATGCTCCGAAAACATAGCCGAGGCTCCAACACCTTCCCCGTATCTCGAACCGTCGGTGTACACAGAAACTGAGTCCGTATGGGTAACCAAATGGGAGAGGGATGCAACTTTTAAAGGTGTGGGATGGCGAAGGGACTTAGTAAGTTTGAATAATTTGGAGCTGAAAATTTATGAATGTCAATATCATTGAACGTAAAGGGAAGGACCTTAAGGATGGGTATGTTGAGATGGGAGAGGGTACAAGATACCGTAACTGCAAATGGCCAGTAAGGAGGAGCTTGCACCACACGTTGAAGAAGTTGGGATAATCCCGATTTGAATGGGGTCTGGAAACGGAGGAATGACCTACATATCGGATATTCCAGGCGATGGGACAGAGCCATGGTGTTCAATTCTGCATCCAGACTAAACCTTCCGAGAGGAGCGAAAAGTGCCAGTCGCAATGCGTAAGGCGAAATTTTGAACAGGTTCAAGGAGAAATATGTAAGAGGGACTAAAAGTCATTGAGTGGAGCGCTATTATAGATGTACGAGGTTGAATTAGTACATATTTGGAGCGAGAAATGTAATATAGTATTTCTTGATCACTCTATATAATTATAAAATATTTTTATAAAAATTCAGTATGATTAGTTCCACCACAGTGGTTATAATTCGATTAGTGCTCGTAGTATATCCAGCATTGATAAATGCTTACTCCTTAAATTGTGATAGTTTCTTCATGTATTAGCAGATCTAAATGAGCAATCCTTCTCAGATAGGGAAAAGTAGTTTCCGCTCTTTGTGCTGAGAGACAAATGTAACGTAGCCTGGAGATATGAGAAGCATTAAACTCCGTAGCAGGAACACGTACATTGAAAGGCTATTTTGGCACCCAGTTCATTGTTATATTCTTAGTAGAGCCATACTCAATCTTAGGGCGCCTCTCAAATGTGGTTTTCGTTATGTGAGGATCTTTATTTGTAGTAATTATTATTTAAATATTCTTTTATTGCTGATATTATGATTCTGTTTTGTTTTACATAGGATATCTGTTTATTTTTTTTATTATTGTAAGAGATTTGTATGTTTTTGTTGTTTTTGTATGTATATATTGTAACTATTAATTTTATGCGGACGCCTGAGAATTTCTAGAGGTATGGGAGGGTACCGAGTGGGAGATATCACCTTTACGTGTGTCGCGTATTGACCCCGGCCGAGCACAACCGACCGCGCCGAAGGCTGCGTCGCCGCAGCTAGTGCAAGGTCGCGCAAACGGATGCAGATCGCCAAGGCAACTGTGAGGCGCTAGGAGAACATACTTTGGTTGAATGAAGCCTGCGGTGAGATAAATGTCTACAGAGGACGCTGGTGTAATTTGCTATGTTTTCGTTATAGCCTCTGTTTTTTCTTATGACTTCGTTTGTGAACCACGAGACCTCATGGTCTTATTCAGTTGGGAGACGATTTTTCTTTTGTCTCATTCGATAGCGTTCTGAAGAGAGATTGAGGACTATACGATACATCCATAGTCAGATACTTAGATGAGACCTTAAATGCATCTCGGAGTCGTGCCTGATACACACACCTCAATACATCACAGAAGTGTCCGTCTACTCGTTATCACATCATCTGGCATAACTATCCATTGGCAATCCGAGAGAGTATTCTATACAACCGTGTTTTGAATACTCGTAGCAGTAAAGGCGAAGATAAAAGGATGTATACGAAGCGATAGTGTAATTTCACTGAACAGGCAAAAGTCGCGAATCTTCTGATTGATTGATGAACAGTATCATCATGAGACTCTCACCTAAAAATGGGAGTCTTCTACGTAATCCCCCCGAACACGCATAGTTGTATTATTCATATTTATGCTAATCTTACAAAATGTTGCCTTTCTACTAATTTAGTACTACTGCTAATGTTTTAATATATATAACAACTGTAGCCATAGGAATAACCTCTTCACACTTTTACATATTATTATAATAATTAGATATTAACCTATATAATATACCATTTTCATCTTACTCATATAATATATAAATTATATTTTACTTATACTTAAATAAGTGAGTGTATATATAGATATTAACCGTATAATATATATACTGAGGTATATCCCTAAACCTTCGAATTGGACGTAATATTTAGTTACTACGGGTGAGTAAAAAATCATGAAATATTATTTCGTGTATTGCTGAATTGAAGTAGTAATAATTCTATTACGAGTAATAATCATAAGGCAAATTTGAACATTTATAGTGAGACCACCGGTGGACACTGGGTAAATAATGATAATATATATATCGAAGAATAGAGTAATTCTAATAATACAGTAGGTCATTAATTAATAACATAATTTCGGTTACTATACTCTGATTATTATACATATCGTTTGATATATTCACATAGATTCTAATAACATAATTATGAAATATTTTATAATAAATCTAATAAATCTTAATTTATATGTATTATAATATATAATATAATATATAATATTATATAAAGTATATTATTATATATATAATAATTATAATAATATTCTTATTAGTAGATACTATAGTTTAATAATATATAATTAACCCATTATAGACATACTTTATATTAACTTTATAAATATTTCTACGAGTATATATATATTCTTTAGATTAATCATCTAGCTTAACTATACTTAATATTACTACTATATATAGTTTAATAGTATAATATTACAGAAACCTTCTATTGGAATGAATATTATAGTCCGATGTGAACTTTACTGGAGTACGTATATATCGGATATAGCGCCTTGCCTACGGCCTCATATATGTGCGAGTTGTATATCATAAGTGATGAGCTATATTAGGAATCACACAGTAAAGTGTCGAGTGGAGTTAAAGAAAAGGTGAATAAACAGCCAGGTGAATTTAAATACTTACCACACTAGTGAAATTATGAGTATATATGCACGACGTTGCGCACAATGCCATGTTACATTGCATCAATGGCGTCATCGCACATAATCATCTTCTATCCTTCTGATTGTCGCATTCTATCCTCACGCACAAGAATCGAAAACTCAAGGATTGTTTGTGCGAGAAAAATTATAAAGAAGTTGACTCTAGCTAATGTTCAAACTGAGACAAGAAATGGCATACTACGACCGTAGGCCACTCTTTAGATAAGAAGTGTCTGAGACTTAACTAATTGGGAGTCGTCTGAATGCACCACTTTAACTATATAAACAAATGTTACTATATATATAATCCCTTTCTTAATTATACATATCAAAATTTGGAAACTAGCTATTTTCAATATTAAAAGTAGTGTATAGAAAAAGCGCATCTCGATTATTTAGGAGAGTTTTATATATATATGCTTTATATATAATAATATATATTATATATTATAATTTATATATATAGGGATAATAATAATTATTCTGATAAGATAATAATAGTATGATTATAAAAGAGGGTATATGAGTATGCCATGTATAATAATACATATTAATTAAATTAAAACTATAATTATAAAACCTTAATTAATATGAATAATTAATAGTAATATAATATATTTAATATTAATAAATAAATTATATAATTTTATAATAATATAATATTAAATAAAATAAATAAAATAGAGAAGAAAGTTATTAACATACAAATTAATAAAACACTATAATTAAACATCATACAATATAAATCAATCAATATATTCTTTAAATCAATCAATAGTAACCAGCACAACCACCGAACTGAATCACTACTATATTACACACACACACAACACCACATATACACACACACACCGATAGGATTACATTAACCATTTTCATAATAATATTATAAATTATATATATATATACATGTATAATACTATATTAAATATAATTAATATCATACATTAAATAGATAATTAATATATATAACTTATATATATAACATAATAACATATATATATTATATTAGTATGAATATATAATAATAAACATATAAACGTTTTAAACTGATATAATAAAATAATATATACGATATATATATAATGAATTATTCAAAACACAATTTATTCATCTCATAATAACTACATATCTTTATTCCACACTACAGCTAAAGAAATGGACCTAAAAATAAGGAAAGTAAGGTGCGAATGCTAACAAATGAGCATCGAAATATCACATAGAAAGCACGTAAGATTTAGAAGAAATAATACAACGAGTCGACACAAAAGAAAGCAGCCTTAACGAGCCTCCAATCTCATACTATTATAGTGAGAACTCGACGTCAGAATTCAGAAAATCCACACTCTTAATAGATGCTTGACGGGGAGAATAACCGACGACGGAGTAAAATAATAATACAAATCATATAATAGCAACTAAATATAAGAAACATATTAAAATAATATTCGCCGTATAACAGTGTTAATAGGGTTCATATATAGATAATCTGATTTTTCAAAAAACTTTTTCCAGGTAAGAAAAGATTACATTAATTTACACTAGTCCATGTTACACGCTTCAACGCTATCTCTAGCAAATTAGTAATCTATACTAAAAGCATACCCATTTTTGGCTCAGGTGTGGTCAGCCACACTAACGCTAACCTACTACCCCTCTCGATCAGATGGGGCCATTAACTCCCTATTATGCACCTCTTTTCTGATCTCGCCTCTGCCAAACACATTTTCTACACTCCAACACAGGACTAGGAGCATCCTTAATACTTATATCTATCGAACTTGCAGAGTCGCATCGTGAGTCCCTTCTTTTTAGACTGCAATACTCCCAACAGGTTGATTCCCACGCGACAACGAGATCATTTTTAGTAAAATATCAATCTATAAAGAATATTAAAGACTAATACCAAACTCGCTATCATCCTTCCTTTCCAACAATGACCAAAATGACACCTCACGTACATATTTCAATTATATTGCTCCCCAACTAACTCATTATATTAATACCACTTTACATTTTACACCAACACACAAATCATCATCTAAATAAGTACGATTCATAAGTTCCTGCCTCATTTTAATCAAATGTATTCTTCTCATTAAATAAACACCTAACTACTAACACCCAATCTAAGATTGTCCATACTGAACACATTGTAACCTCTTATATTAGATACTTATAAGCCATTCTTATTCACAGACCAATAATTCTCATTACTTAATGCAATTTAACACAGGAAAACATAACAAGTTATCAAATCTCTGTAGAATCCTAAAGCGAGAGCACTCACCAGACTTAGTCACATTTACATCCAAAACCAAGGATAATTGCACCAGCCACTCTCCTGCCATAATCAAATAACCAAAATTTCCTACTTTACCAACACACTCTGCATCATCAAACGTTCCCTTTATTCAAATTTCAAATCCGATATATCACTGAAAAAAGTATATATTAAAACTACTCATTAAGAATTAGCAAACCACCGCAAATGTTTTAAGATCTTTTGCTCTTTTCTCAAAGTAATTCACCACTCAGATTAGGACTAGTCTTCAAATCTCACAACAATCCATACCACTTAACTCTTTTCTTATGTTAATAATTAATGCCTGAAATTTCAATATCCCATTACAAAACAACTCCTAATATGAAATAAATAATTAATACCAATAAGTCTAAATAATAATAATAAGATGAATAATAAATACTAATAGACAAATAATCAAATACAATATCTCTCTACCAATCATATAAAAACATTTCCTCAAAAATAGCGTTTCGCTACATTATCGTAATACAAAATCAAATCATACTTCATATAATACACACGTAGTGCCGACCTCCACTCATCTTCCATTCACTCCATCATATTCTAACAATACCATCACCTTGCCAACCGGTATTAGAACCACGCCTCATAATTCCTTTCATATACCCAATCCCATTACTACACAAAATGAGTGGAAATAAATAACCAAAGGAGACTAACACATACCCTGCCAATCACTTCCGACTATAATATTAAATAAAAACTAAACCAATACATAATTATATCGACTACTCCTAGGCACCACCCCCTGAACTTCCAACAATATCAGTTAAAACAATCACGCGAGATAAACATATCTATTAATTAGAAAACGTAACTTCTTGTAATTCCATTCAGGAAGTGTACCCATCCAAACACCTATCAATAATCCCTTAAACAACTTGTCGCCATAGGAGCTCTCCCGCTATAAAATGCCTGTAATATGCTTCTTGCCTTATCATATAAAACCCTAAAAAATTTAATTTGTCTCCCTCAATTTTTTCCCTATCCAAATCTATCTTGTTTCGAAATGTAAAGATTTGAAATCACACATATCATCTCTAATCCCATTACAAAGCGTCACTCTGTTCTTAAACAAACCAATATCCGTCCCTTACAATGCGACTCCAAACTGGCACCTTTTTCTGATACCAAAAATATCGCAGCAATATATTAATCCATTCCTACAACACTCAATAAACTAATTAATCGACTCTAATAAAATTCTACAGGTTATTACCCTTTAACCCTTATCCCTTTAATAACTTATTATCAGGGGTATCTATTCTTAGCTCTCCTCAAACCCCACGGAACTATACCTCCTCCATAGAAACGCTCTCCGTTAACCAAAAAACAACCTTTCAAACTTCCAAATCCAATCAAAATATAACAAACATAATCTCGAGCCTTCCGTCTCTTCGATCATTTTCAGCTGCAGTAATGATTCATGCCTATACACTGATACACTTGCCAAGATATTATACCAGTGTACTTAAACATTCAAAAACGTTCTTCACTATAGCCGTTGATACATATCCCTCCTTCACTAATGACCCATCCCAAAATACCCTATTACTTCTTAGCAACAGGGGACATCAAAGCCGCAAATGGACATATATTCACTATCACCTCGTCTGTATTATTTACTTGAGCCAATTGTTTTTGCAGAATTTTCCGAAAGGTGTAAATAGAACAGTTCCACACAACTCTCCGTCACATTCTATTTTCATACATGTTATTCCATTACTCTAAACGTAGATTCCACCCTCATTTCTCGCTTCTTAAAAACCTTTCCGAGGCGCTTCCTTCAGATAGAGCTTCATAATTTCACCTTGTAAGTGCCCTCAATATCATAGATCCCCACTTATATCCAAGACTAAGGTTCATTCACGGTATCTACTTGTTTTTTTTTTCCTCTCTACTTATAACCTCCAAAAATATTTTGCTTGTAAACTCGACTAGCTTTAATTTTTAACAATTTGATTTTTTTTTTTGAAACCATCTAATTGGCACTTTAGAATATTACAAAACAACACCGCTTACCCCTCTTTATACTATTCTTTTAATTAAACTGCTTGCCATCACCTCTCATCTCGAACACTCACCCATCGAACTACTAAACACTGATAACATTCCTTACTTTAGATAGATCCCAAATACTTCTTTTGCTACATGCTAACCACCGAGCTTCCTCAATTATGCTTCTCCAAGATTTGTTATTCAGTTTCAACTCTGGTCACATTCACAAAGTAAGTGCATAATTTAAGACTTCAAAGCGTCTCTTAAATATTACATATTATCTCTCAAAAATTACCACTATTGTTCACCTTAACTTTCTTACTCCTAAATTCTACAACTTCTTATCTTATATCACCTTCCCTCCCAGTTCCACACTAAAAAACTTAATTTTAACTATATAAAAACCACACCATAATTTGATAAGAATAATTATTCCATTCCTAACACCCAGATCATGTACTAACATCTGATTTAGCAAAGTCCAATTAGCACATAAACTTCAAGTACACATAGCTTCCATGTCCTAGTAATCAACTCCAAAACGACAAAATCATACATAAAGGGATACTTCACTTCGATACCCAACTCTCGGTCTAACTTGCATTACAACACTCTAGTAATCTGATGAATATACCTTCCTGTGTTTAAAGAAAGAATTACTTACACATTCGTCTCTCTTTCAGTCAGAGAGAGTTGAAATCACCTGATTCTATACCGCAAACCATCGTTCCCACACACTCACCTTTTCATTATGACCAGACACGCCCAAACCTATCATCCAAAACGCCCTGTTCACAAACTATCCCCTTTTCTATCACCTACCTCTCAAACAATTTGGTCACACCACCACAATCAAAAAATCCGGAAAGTCTCCTACTAACGCCCATCCACAAAACATCATTCAGATTATCCAACAAAATCAATTTTATTCAAAACAAATATTTACCGTACAGAATGGACCATATGTTCACAACAATCGAAACACAACCACATACGCAATATTGGACCCTTGTTCAAATTTAGAAAATTTAAAATACCAATTAGATTTCTAGGTACTGAACAACAACACACGAAAATCTACGTAGCTCTACCCCCCCCACGTCACCTTCATTCAGGAACTCAAAGCATCGCTCATCCTCTTTCTTCTCTCATTTCCTTTTTCCACACTCATGCACACAGAACGCGACATCTAACCACACCCAACCACTTCGTAACTCATTTTCACCGTTTCCTTTCATTCATATATATATATATCATCAAAGTCACAGGTGAGCAAATCAAATTTGGCCTTTTAAATAGAAGAAATAATAAAAATACATAATTCCACATAATCACAATAATGAACATCTCTTCCCTTTTCTCCACAACATTTTAATTCCTCTACCCGACATATCTTCCATGTACCAATAACTATAAATACGAGTCATAATAGTATGCAATTTTTTTCGCTCGAACGCAGAAAGATATAAAAGACCATTTACGACGATTCCGACACAGAGACTCATTAACTCCGAGGCATTAGCGATTAGCTTCCTGTGTTAAAAAGATAAAGTGGTAGTTGAGAGCAGACCAACCCACTACCTAATACCGTCCTTTAGTTTAGCCTTAAAAAGCGACACGCAGGACATATGATGATGTGGGCAACTCTTTCTCTCTCCCCCACAAATAGGAATATAAGGGATAGGGTAAAAATATCTGTAAAAGTATGTTAGTCTAGAAGAAGAAGGTTGGTGGTTAGTTAAGTATGTGAATTGTGATATGTGGGAGAAAAAAGTGTGTGTCTGTAAAATGATGTTGTCTGCTGAATAAGAGTGGAGACGAACGCAGACAGAAAATTCGATAACACAAATGAGGCACTTAAGATTCGAACTAACTGTATAAATAGACTAATACCAAATAAAAATAATATATAGCCATAATGGGAGGTTAATTTCTCACTGTGAATAACACAATACCACACGCGCGCACGTGCACCGCGCACGCTTCTCTCTCTCTCAATCTATCAAATCTCTCTATCTATCTATCTATCTCTCTCTAATTCTCTCTCCATCTCTCTCATCTCTCTCATCTCTTTCATCTCTCCTCTCTACATTCTCCTCTCTTCAATCTCTCTCTTCTCTCTCATACCTCTCTCTCTCCTCTCCTCTCATCTTCTCTCTTCCTCTCTCTCATCTCTCTCATCTCTTCTTCTCTCTCTCTCAATTCTCTATTATCTCATTCTCTCTCACTCTCTCTCTTTCATCTCTCTCTCTCTACTCTCTCTCTTCCTCTCTCGTCTCTCTCTGCTCCTCTTCTTTATCTCTTCTCTATCTCTCTCTCTTTCTCATCTCATCCATCTCCTCTCTCATCTCTCCTCTCTATCTCTACTCATCTCTTCTACTCTCACTCTCTCTACTCCTCTCTTCTCATCTACTCTATCTCTCTCATCTCTCTCTCTCTCTTGCTCTCTCTCATCTCTCATCTTCTCTCTTTCTCACTCTCTCTCTCTCTCTCTCATCCGTCTCCTTTATCTCTCTCTCATCATCTCTCTCATCTTCTCTCATCTCCGTCTCCTCTCATCTCGATTATCCACTCTCTCGTCGCCTCCGATATCCTCTCATCTCTAATTCAGTCTAATTCATCTTCTCTCTT
>JABUQX010043837.1:0-17500 GCA_015478945.1 Trachelipus rathkii
CATCTATGCATTGAATTATCATCAGAATATCCATCAATATCATACCGAAGCACAAGCGCTTCATATATATATATATATATATATATATATATATATATATATATATATATATATATATATATATATATATATACATATATATATATATATATATATATATATATATATATATACTATATATATATATATATATATATATATATATATATATATATATATATATATATATATATATATATATATATATATATATATATATTTACTATATATATATATATATATATATATATATATATATATATATATATCTGGCCTGTAATTGAATGCCAATATATATATATATATATATATATATATATATATATATATATATATATATATATATATATATATATATATATATATATATATATATATATATATATATATATATATATATATATATATATATATATATATATATATATATATATATATATATATTGTTTTATTATATGTTAGTAATATATAGTATTGGTGGTAGGCTTCTGAATGGAATCAAGTATGTATGACGATAATTGAAGCGTATTGGGGAATAAATGATTGACCAGTGATTGGTTTACAATATTAATAGCGGGTGAGGCAGGATGTGTTATGTCCCCTTTGTTATTCAATTTGCATATGGATGGGGTAATGAAAAATTAGAGAAGGGGTGCAGGAAATGGTGTTAGAATGATGGGAGAATGGAGGTGAGTGGAGGTGCCCTACCTATTATATGTGGATGATTTGGTTTGTGTGGTGAATCTGAAGGGAGTTTTGAGAGATTGGTAGAGAGATTTGGCAGAGTGTAAAGGAGGGGTTTGAAATGAAAGCGTAAATAAAAGTAAAGTTATGGTTGTAAGTGAGGACAGTCCTCAGTGAGAAGGTTATCTTAGATGGTGAGCAACTGTAACAAGTGTCTGAGTTTAAATAATTAGGATATATGTTGGATGAAAAGGGAACGAATGATGCAGTGTAGTAGGAAAGTTGTGAATGGCAGGAAGGTGGCTGGTGCAATTAAATGATTGGTAGATGTAAAGGGACTAAGTCTTGAGTGCTGGGGTCTTACATGAGGGTATATTTGTTACCTGTGTTAATGTAGTATTAATTAAGTTATGGTCTAGAATAAGAGGTATAGATCTAAAGTTCAATGTTTAGATGGACAATCTTAGGGGCGTGTTAGGTGTGAAAAGAATTGATAAAATGAGGAATGAACGTATTAGAGAGTTATGTGGTGTGAAAAAAGGGGTAAATGAGAATAAATTAAGAGTACGTTGAGATGGTTTGGTCATGTGGAAAGGACGAATGAGTCGGTCGGTTAAGCGGATGTATAGTGGCCAGTGTGTTGGATCGACCGGCTTGGAGACCAAAGAAAAAGTGGATTGAGTCAGTAAACGAATGTTCTGAAGGATGGAAATGTGAGTTTGGCAGAGTCCAGAAGTAAGGTGCATAATAGGTGAATGGCAGGAGGTTTTGTGAGGGTATGGTTGTGGTCCACCTGGGCCAAGAGACCCCTACATTGACGAGATGCCATAATGAGGGTCCGTCACGCGGTCCCGTGAAGAAGCTCTAGGGTGGATTTCTGACTGCACCGAGTTCTCGCTAATAGGTATAGAAAGGGCGGTAAGGCTGGGTTTTCTTTTCGACTTGTGTCATGTTCTTCTACTACTTCTCTTATCCGATGCATGTTCACCTTACCCCCAGTCTTGGAAAAAAAAAAAAAGGATGATGATGATGATAAGAAATATATATTTACTTATATATATATATTAGGGATGGGCCGGATATCCGGCAACTATCCGGTATCCGGCCAAGTTTTTGACTATCCGGTATCCGGCCGGATATCATTGTTATCCGGCCGGATAACCGGATAGTTACTTCCCTAGTAAGTTCTTCCTCGTTGGGGGAAATATTCAAAATAATTTGAAAAATAATTATATATATATATATATATATATATATATATATATATATATATATATATATATATATATATATATATATATATATATATATCAACAACCTAATATATATATATATAGATACATATGACGGCTGATAACTCCCTCTCGCCACATATATATATATATATATATATATACTTGTTTAGACTTTCGATGTTGGGTACCAATGTTATATTATTTTATTCATCATTTATGTTTACTGTACAATACATTTTATCTGAAATTTGGTGGCGACACGTTTCATAAATTATATTCATTATAACTTAAGCTTAAGAAAATTTGTATAAAAGTAAAAGAATAAATTGTTGATTTCAAACTTTTATTCATGCATTTAAGCCTTTAAGTTTTTGTTAGTTATTACTTATTTACAAAAACTTTAATAAAATACCGAATGCAAAAAATACCGATTTTTCGGTGTTGCTGCCAGAGGTACAAAGATGGCCAACGTGTAAAAATTTGTGGACTATAAATTTTGGCATTCCACTGAAATTCCACAATTTTTTTGGGTAGTCCTCTAATTGCGGAATTGCGGAATTAAATTGCGGAATGATATAGGCATTTCGCTAACAGCAATTCCGCAATTTATTTTGGTATTCCGCAATTGCGGAATTGCGGACTTAAATTGCGGAACGCCCACCTCTGATATATATATATATATATATATATATATATATATATATATATATATATATATATATATATATATATATATATTATATATATATATATATATATATATATATATATATATATATATATATATATATATATATACAGAGTGTGTCTCACGAGTTATGTTACAGCGGTGTATCACCGTACGGGATGTTTAAGCATGAAAATGTGTAAGAATATATAAGTTCGAATATTTAATTCATTAAGGAGGATGGGATATGTTACGTTGGTGTCTGCGCACGCGCAATACGAAAACCGCGCACAAACATGCGAGTGTCGAATGGGATGATATATTTTTTATGGCTTCTGTGAAATGCACATAAAAAATGAGGTGGGCTCTTCCTCTCGACATTTTTTGATACGGTTGTTCGTTTCCACGCAATGTACCCATAAACAACTAGACGTCATCCGTAGACATCATGTGCGTACAAAAGCCGAAACGTGTCAATATGAAATAATTAGGTTAAATACAATATATCCAATAGTATTTAAAAATATCGATACAGCTAACAAAGGAATTAAATTAAAATACCTAATGCATACCCTTTTAGATTACATTGATATGTACTATGTAGCCTAATAAATACGGAAATGTGAATGTGTACAACCAACTAACAGCAATCATATGGAGGTTATGTCATACCCTATGAATTATGCGTAATAAAGTGTAGTGAAAGGTATAACTTCAGAGTGGTTTGTTTAGTCAGAGCCATACATTTGGAACATGCCACGTGACCAGTATACGCAGGACGAAAAGCGTGACATGTTGGAGGTGTACATTACGCAAAACAGGAATGCTCGCAGAGCTGCTGCAGAATATCGACGACCGCCGAGCCACATGGCATTCCATAGAGTTTACAGACGGTTTCAAGGTACAGGATCGATAGTTCAACCCCCTCATCACATACGGGAGGGAGGTCGTGTCCGTACATTCGACATCGAACTGGACGTTCTGCTATACACCCGTGAAAATCCAACGTTCTCATTACGGCAGGCTAGTTCGGTCTTGGGAATATCGAAGGAAACCATACAACGGATTCGTGTTGCATACAGCATGTATCCATATAGGCCATACATTGTGCATGGTTTGCATCGTGGATACCAAAAAGGGCGGCTGGGATTCCTAGCTGTCATTGATTGTTTTCTAATGGATGTACCGGACTTATTGGAAAATATCTTATGGACCGATGAATCTCGCTTTACCAATAACGGTATGTATAACAGGCGGAACTTCAGACATTGGGCGGAAACAAACCCCGTCTAACATTCACTAGCCATCACCAGGTCTCATGCTCAGTCAACGTTTGGTGTGGTATACTGAATAGTAGGATTATCGGGCCTTAGTTCTTCGAGGGAAATTTGACAGGACAGCGTTACTTCCATTTCCTGCAGACCGTCCTTGTTGACCTCCTGAGTGATATACCTTTAAGAACACAACGAAGAATATATTACTAACATGATGGGTGCCCAGCACATAATGCAGCTATAGTGACAACCTACCTCGACAGAACCTTTCCGGGAAGATGGATCAGAAGATCTGATCCATTTCCTTGGCCTGCGCGTTGCCCGACCCAACATCACTGGACTACTTTCTGTGGGGGTATCTCAAACATACCGTGTACGCTGGGTTTAATGACCCAGTAACCTCGCCCGATGATCTTCGCCGTCGAATAACCAACGATGTAGGGGAATCAACCCGGCGTCACTGTCATTGGCATGCAATGAAACCTGGCGCCAGAGGGCTGAGGCGTCTTCGAACAACATTTGTAAATACTGTATGTACAAGTTGAAACGACCTGACATTCTTCTCCCTTCTTGCATGCTGTGGATAAGATTCATAGGTGTAAATTTGTTATGATACTATTAACAACGTTATTACATTACATGTATCGATATTATGAGCTGTCTTGAATACCATTGTTTTCTTCAACCTTTTCACATTCACGTTTAAAACTATTGTTGGTATCATTGACGCGTTTACGAACCTGTACATGTAACTGTATTTATTAATGCAAATGATCCCACCTCATTTTTTATGTGATTTCACAGAAGCCATAAAAAATATATCATCCCATTCGACATTCGCATGTTTGTGCACGGTTTTCGTATTACGCGTGCGCAGACACCAACGTAACATATCCCATCCTCCTTAATGAATTAAATAATTGAACTTATATTCCTACACATTTTCATACTTAAACATCCCGTACGGTGATACACCGCTGTAACATAACTCGTGAGACACCCTGTATATATATATATATATATATATATATATATATATATATATATATATATATATATATATATATATATATATATATATATATATATATATATCATAACATATATATATATATATATATATATATATATATATATATATATACCGGGGTAAAGGTATAGCACAGGACTCTACATATTTTCTGAAAAAATTCTAAGTCCAAAATCAATATATCGATATGTATATATAATATTAATTATAATATATAATATATAATAAAAATAATAATATATAATAATAAAATATAATATAATGATATATAATATAATATACGTAATATAATAGTAATATATAGACCTATATATACATATCGATATATTGATTTTGGACTTAGAATTTTTTCAGAAAATATACTGGTATATATATAACAGACTGCCGGATATCCGACCGGATATCCGGCCGGATATCCGGTATCCGGTTTTAACTTCCAGCCGGATATCCGGTATCCGGCTAATTCACTATCCGGCCCATCCTAATATATATATATATATATATATATATATATATATATATATATATATATATATATATATATATATATATATATATATATATATATATATATATATATATATATATATATATTTGTGGCGTCTGGGGCAGGAGGCTGCCAGCCCCACTGAGGAATCCTAAGCAGCCTCCGGGAAGAAACGCCACTTCATCGTGACAACGCTCACTCTCTTCAACATCTATTAATATCCCTCTATTGAAGGTGGTTATTCAAGACCAGAACATAACCCCTTCAAATTGGTGACCACCTGGAGTGACACGTGCCACTGTTGTGGCACAACGAACACCAACAAGCAACCATGCCAAATTTGATTCCGAACACCCATCAAATCACTGAACATCCATCAAATTAAGTTTCTTCTGCTGGGCGCTACTCTGTTCGGCCATCCTGTGCCGCCTGTACCGTTCAAGCTTCTGCAGGTGCGGACCAACTGCCAGTAAGAGTACAGAGTGGTCGAAGCCTTCTCAGTGACCTTAATGTGCGCACACCTAGCTCTCACCTGACAGCTGACCCGACATCATTTCAGGACCGGAGAGCGGAGTGTGCTCGCGGCATTGTCACTGGGGGGAGTCCTGTGGCGTCTGGGGCAGGAGGCTGCCAGCCCCACTGATGAAACCTAGGCAGCCTCCGGGAAGAAACGCCACTTCATCGTGACAACGCTCACTCCCTTCAACATCAAAAATTCATCTATTATTGAAGGTGGTTATTCAACACCAGAATTTAACCCCTTCAATATATATATATATATATATATAACATATATATATATATATATATAACATATATATATATATATATATATATATATATATATATATATATATATATATATATATATATATATATATATATATATATATATATATATATATATATATATATATATATATATATATATATATATATATATATATATAAACGACTGCAAAAACCGTAGATTTTAAAACATAATCTTTTTACAGACAGTTACAAGATAATGTTGCAGACTCACTAAGGAAAATTTATATTAATATACCCACGGAAAAAAATGTATAATTACAACAAACTACTCCCTCCCAATGTTCAACCCGCAAAAAATATCACTAATTTGAAGACACTCTTTCAAAGGAGATCTAATACAAACACAGCCTTGGCTCAACCCACTTCGAGAATTTATAAAGTAAAATGTAAAACATGCCCTAAATTCTATATAGGAGAGTCGACAGACGTGAAGAGGAGGTTTTACCAACACGGTTACGACCTACAAATTGATAATAACAACTCAGCCTTGGTCAAACATAGAAACATGTACAATCATTCCATAGAGACAAAAAATCATCAGATTAGCAAAAAATGTGAGAATCCATTCTAAAGAAAATTATGTGAAAGAATGCTAATGGTTGACCTCTTTAATTCTAATTTTCAACACAAAACTACAGTACCTGAACATATTCGAAGTGAAACAAAAATTGCCTCTGTTCTTAACAACATACTGCTCACAGAAAAAAAGTGGAAAATCATTCTGAAGAAATTTTAAGACAACCAACCAGGACTAACACAGACAGAAGATGAACTTTCAGGATCGTTTGTTTGCGCACGGAGATAGATTGAATAAGGTCCGGATGGACTGAAAGGCCTCTCTACAGATTCTCCCCATGTTAATTTTTAAACAGTTTTTAATAAAAGTTTTGTATTAAAGTAATTTATTTTCATTAGGTGTTTATATATATATATATATATATATATATATATATATATATATATATATATATATATATATATATATATATATATATATATATATATATATATATATATATATATATATATATATATATATATATATAAATATATTCATCTTCTTCATCTTCTTTATTTCCCAAGATTGGAAGTAAGGTGCGCTACAAGCATCGAAAGCAGTAGAAGAATTTGACAAAAGTCGAAAAAGAAAGCCCAGCCTTACCGCCCCCTCTGTACCATTAATTAGTGAGGAGAACTCGTCGCAGTCAAAAAAATCCACCTAGAGCTTCATGGGACCGCGATGGACCCTCACTATGGTAGATCGTCAATGTAAGGGTTCATCCCTTGGCCCAGGTGGGCCACAACCATACCCCCTCACAAAACCCCGCCATTCACTCCTATTATGCACCTTTCTTCTCGCCTCTGCAAACTCACATTTCTCTCCTTCAAACATTCGTTTACCGACTCAATCCACTTTTTCTTCGGTCTCCCAGCCGGTCGGTTCCCAACACACTCGCCACTATACATCCGCTTAACCAACCGACTATCATTCATCCTTTCCACATGACCAAACCATCTCAACATACTTTCATTTATTCTCTCATTTACCCCTTTCTTCACACCACACAACTCTCTAATACGTTCATTCCTCATTTTATCAATTCTTCTCACACCTAGCACACCCCTAAGATTGTCCATCTGAACACATTGAACTTTAGATCTATACTTCTTATTCCAGACCATAGTCTCACTACTATACAATAACACAGGTAACAACATACCCTTATGTAAGACCCTAGCACACTCAAGACTTAGTCCCTTTACATTCACCAACGATTTAATTGCACCAGCCACCTTCCTGCCATTCACAACTTTCCTACTACACTCTGCATCATCCGTTCCCTTCTCATCCAACACATATCCTAAATATTTAAACTCAGACACTTGTTCCAGCTGCTCACCATCTAACATAACCACACTGAGGACTGTCCTCACTCACAATCATAACCTTACTCTTATCCACGTTTACTTTCAAGCCTCTCCTTTTACACACTCTGCCAAATCTCTCTACCAATCCTCTCAAACTCTCTTCAGATTCGTCACACAAAACCAAATCATCCGCATATAATAGGTAGGGCACCCTCCACTCATCTCCTTTATTCTAACACCATTTCCTGCCATCCCTACCTCGAATTCTTTCATAACCCCATCCATATACAAATTGAATAACCAAGGAGACATAACAACCCTGTCTCACTCCGCTATTAATCCTAAACCAATCACCATTGACACCATTTATTCTTACACACGCCTCACTATCGTCATACATACTTTTGATTCCATCCAGAAGCCTATATATATATATATATATATATATATATATATATATATATATATATATATATATATATATATATATATATATATATATATATATATATATATATATATATATATATATATATATATATATATATATATATATATATATATATATATATATATATATATATATATATATATATATATATATATATATATATATATAATCGAGTTAATAGAAAGGTTTATTCAATTGAAAAGAGCGCTTTACTGCATTGAGTTTTTGTATTATTCATTCATTAATTCTAAAAAAAAAAATTCGACACAATATCGAATGCATGGTTTCAATACCATCTTACCGACCATTCTTTGAAAAATTCACCTATTATATGTGAATCTTCCCTTATATAAATTGAGATTTGATGATAAAATCACCATATCCAGACCGCACAAATACAACATTATTATTATTATTATTATTATTATTATTATTATTATTATTATTATTATTATTATTATTATTATTCCACAAACCTCATTTGGTTCCTTTTCTGAACACAAATGAATGTTATTCCCGGTTTGTATTCAGCGTCTATTTCTGAACAGGCTTCTCGGATGGCGACCATCTCTTGACACAAAACCTTGAGGAACTGAGTCTCGCTGACACCATCTCGGTACATGATGATACGTTTTGGTTGTTTTTTTCCTGTTGACGCATAATAATGACGCAAAAGCTTCCTAAATAAATTAATATCTTAATATTTTGAATATAAAATCCGAGAGAAACGAAACAAATAAATAAAATTAAAGGAATGGTTGTAGGAATGGTTGAAAAAGTCTTGAAGAAAAAAATATTAAATCACAATGAATAAACAGAGTAGGAAGCAAGTAAAAATTAGTTTTCAGAGCCTAGTTGGCAGGGAGAAAAAATATTGTTACTGTTGAGAAATGCAGGCAGATGGGAAGAAATATTAAGACAAAAAAAAAAAAAAAAAAAAAAAAAAAAAAAAAAAAAAAAAAAAAAAAAAATTGAAAACAAGGTTTGATTTTCAAAAGCTGTAAAGAATGCAAAATGGTTAAAAAAAAAAAGAACTATTAAAAACAATTTTTTGATATTTGGTACAACTATAGTCAATAAGTTTAAATATATATCAGGCTTGGGTTCAAGTACAAGTACTCTAGAATTGTTCAAGTACAAGTACATGGTATCAAGTACAAGTACAAGTACTTTATGAAAACTTGCATATATATATATATATATATAATATATATATATAAGAAATATATATATGTGTATATATATATATATAGTATTAATAATATATTATATATATATATATAGTATATATATATATATATATATTTATATATATATATATCATTAATCATCAATCATCACCACCCATCTTCCCTCCCCAATGACTGGAGGTTACGGTGCGTAACAAGCACTGGAAACAAAATAGTAGAAAGAATAATGAAGCAAGTAAAGAAGAGAAAGCAACAGCCCTACCTTTTGCCCCCTTTATACCAATTAGTGAGACTACGTCGCAGCAAAAATCCATCCCTAGGCTTCACGGGACGCTGGCGATGGACCCTCCTATGAGATCTCGTCAATGTGGGCTCGCAACCATACCCTCCTCACAAGAACTCCGCCACTGGGCCATTCACTCCTATTATGGCACCTTTCTTCTCGCTTCTGCCAAACTCAACATTTCTCTCTTCCAGGCATTCCTTTTCTGACATAATCCACACTTTTTCTTCGGTCTCGCATCCGGTCGATTTCCCGAAACACACTGCACCCGGCTATGCATCCGTTATAACGACGCGACTAATCTCCTCCTTCACATGATCCATCTCAAACGTAACTTTCCCATTTATTTCCTCACATTTCCCCATTCTCCGCCACGCCAAAACAACTCTCTAATACGGTTCATCTCATTCCTCAATTTATCATTTCTTTTCACCCACGACTAACATGGACAGGTCGAAGCCACCTAAGATTGTCCATGTCGTCTGAACATATTGCTTTAGATCTATAGCCTCTTATTTCAGACCATATGTCAACTACTAAACATAACACGTTTAAAAACAACTAACCTTCATGTAAAGACCCTAGCGCACTCAAGAAAAAAAAAAAACTTAGTGGGCCCTTTAAATCCACCAACGATTTAATTCCAGACAAGCCACCTTAGTGCATTCGCACAACTTTATAAACTACACCTGCATCATTCCGCTCCTTTTTCCATTCACATATATCCTAAAATTTTAAACTCAGACCAGACACTTTTTTCTAGCTGTTCACCATCTAAACAATAACTTTACACCCGCGAGCGACCGTCCTTCAGCTCACAACCATAACCCTTACTGTTATCGTACGTTAGGCTTTCAAACCCCATCGTATGACCAACGCATTGACACGGATCGAAACTTTCTTTTTCTAAAAGCAGTGCCTGACTTGAAACTGCTCTTCAGATTCCGCCACATCTTATCTAAGGCAGACGTCAGGCTGGGGCGGCGAAAGGCGGGACGACGAGGGGTGGATGTCGAGATTTAGCAAAAGCCGAGAAATCTCCTCACGTGATTATAGTGTAGGGGAAGCTCGCCGTTCCACCGCATCCACCATGTCCATTCTCTACATCATGTCTATACACTCATCATCCCTTGTTCACGTCACCCTACCTCTAATTTTTCTGCAATAACCTCGATTCATAAAAGATTGGATCGCCAAGGAGACTTATAAGCACGCATCCCTGTTCACTCCCATTTATATTGAACCAATCCTTTCAGACTCTATGTTATATTCTGTTTGACACAACTCTTCACTATCGTCATAGAGCATAACTTTTTGATCACATTTCAGAGAAGCTTAACACAAAGAAAAATACAACAGCATATTCATCGTAACATCTGCCATAAGGAAGGACTTTTCGCCTATTAAGGTCCTATTAATGATTCGGCGCGTTCCGAATGACAAATCCATAAATGCGCTTAAATACAATTTAAAGTTTCTTCGTCTCGCATCTCCGTCCATTCGATGTAATCTCCTCAATCAAGCTGTCTGAGTTTCAATAGTAGCAGATATTGGAACATCCACGACATCTTCTAGTGACGGCGAGTTACTCCAACGCTACTTCTAGAACGCACGTGCCATAGTCAAGGCAACACCTATCGTGGATTAGCCGGTTGTCTGCGCTTGCTACGGTTCCACCCCAAGAGTCGAAGGAGGCTCCTTCCACAGTATATCAATTCGACTGAGCAGGCTCATTCCCGAAGATAAGTAAGTGGAGAAAGAATCGCTCAGAAATTTTGGTGCGGATGAAATTTTAGCCGATAGTTAGCATAAAACGCTATAATCCTATATACCCATCTCCCAGGTGAGATGATGAATTGTACCGAGTCTATCATTTATGACTTGGACGTGGAAAATTGAGTATGACGTTAGTATAATAGTAACATAACTTGAGTATTAAACTAAAGTAAAAATATTAAATAAACAAATAATTAAAAATAATTCTAAAAACAGAAAACAAAATAAAATAAAGAAATAACAGCTAAAGAGGGGCTGCAACAAAAACTTACAATAATACTAATTACTATATATACCTATATATATTATAATAATATATATACTGAATTAGATAGTATACTTATAAAGCCTAGGACTGAAATTGCAGATGATGGTTTTATGGAGGATATACGAGACACCCTGCTCACGTGTGACGTTTATTTAGATTATCGTTCCGGCACATTGGACACGCGACGTTTCTGGGCTAACAATAATAGTATGGGGGTAATCAATCATGAGGATCTCTCATCCATACATTCCCTTATGTGCGGAAGCTGATAGAACCACTTGACATGAAACGCTTGTTACTCGTGAGCAGATCTGACTCGAGAAAAGGGACAAAGAACGCGTTCCAAACTCCATCAATCAACAGCATTGGCACGAGCGAGTGGAGTAGGTAAAGTGCCTATATAATATTTATATAAGTATAAATATAACGATGTGTATAAATATCGGCAGGCTTATACTATAAAAGTAGTAGAGATAATGGAGCTAATGTATACTTTATATACCGGCTGATGTCAAATTAAAGTCATCTGCTATAAATATTCATGAGTTTATGGTCGTATAATACTGCAATATGTATAGTTAAAGACTAGGTAGGTAACCCGGTTTGGAACAATTAAGTATAAATAGAGATATTACTGATTCATTATATGATTTCTTCTTTCTTGCTTAGCTTCCGTTTTGTAGCTGAAGGTTTCATTCCCTGTTTTATAGTTAATCTATCAGCCTGAGAGTCAGTGTGTTCACCTTCCGCCGCCCACCTCGTGTATGTATACACGCTAGTTCTGAGACTAGAAGACCCTGGAAATATAGAAAGTATAGATCTCTCCCAAGTTCAATGCTGTTCAGAGTGGACCAATCTTAAGGGGCTGCTGCGCTAGGGTGTGTGAGAACGAATTGGATTGAAATGTGAAAGGAATTGCAACGTAATTAGAGAAGTGGTGTGGTGTGAAAGAGGGTGAAATGGAGAGAATAAATGAAAGTATGTTAGATGGTTTAGGTCATATGGAAAGGAGAATGATGCCGGGTTAAATGCTTGCCAGGAAGATGTAAGTGGACAATTCGTGGGAATGAAGATTAAGCGGTGGTTTAGTGCGAGTGGTGTTGGGGAACCGACGGCTGGGAGGACCGAAGAAAAAGTGGATTGATAAGAGTGTCTGAATAAAGCAAAGAAACATGAACTTTGTAAGATGGCGAGAGAAAGGTGTTAACAGGGTGATGGCGGGGATTGTGAAGGTGGGTATGGTTGTGGCTCGCACCTGATCCAAGTGAACCTACATTGACATCTACCAATATAGGGTCCATCGCTGTGCCCATGAAGCTTTAGGGTGGATCTCTGCACTGCGATGAGTTCCCAGCGACTATTAATGGTAACTGAGGGGCGCGGTAAGGCATGGCTTTCTTTCGAATTGTGGTCATGTTCTTCTACTGTTTTCTTTTCCGATGCTCATCGCGCACCTTACTCCCATTCTTGGGAAAATATAAGGAAGCATAAAGAAGAACAGAGAAGAAGACGTATATATATAAGTATATAAGTTATATATATATATATATATTATATACTATATAATATATATAGCGTATATATATATATTATATATATATATATAATATATATAATAATATATATATATAAAGGCGAGATGGTGATTGATTTGATTGGGATATGAAAGTAACAAAGCGTTTATGAAGGGTAAAGTTCCGAATAACGGGAAACAATATTAGTACCATTATATAGAGGTAAGGGAAGATAAGGTAACTATAGTATTATAGGGTAATTTAGTTTATTGAATGTTGAAAAAAAAAAAGATGTGTTTTTTTTTTTTGTTTTGTTTTCTTTTTTTTTTTATTACAGTTGTCACCACCACTCACGGCAAGAGCCCAATTCAGGGAGGGGGTGTTGCACGCTAAATTTCAGCATCCGCTATCCGCAAATTTTGGTTCGAAACAGAGTGCATTCGAATGACTGAAGGACCTGATTTGGGAAGAACAAGGTCGTTTAGAATGGTAGAAGATGTGTGGATCAAATCTGTACATTTGAAACAAATATTGGGATTATGAGGGAGGAGAAGAAATAAATTGTATTTAGGAATTTATGGGATTTGCATCAGCGGCCGTATATATGGATTATAGGAAAGCTACAGATGTTAGTGATACTTGGTGATGATTGGACGCTACTGAATGGAATCAAAAGTATGTATGTTGATAGTGAGGCTTGTATAAAAATAAATGGAGTGGAATGTGAATGGTTTCATATTAATACTGGATTGCGGCAAGGATGTGTCATGTGTCCTTGGTTATTTAATTTGTATATGGATGGGGTGATAAAAGAACTATATGTAGTGGTGGTAGGTGAAGGTGTTAGACTGAAGGAGAATGGAAGAGAGTGGAGGGTGCCTTGCTTAAAGTACGCAGATGATTTGGTTTTGTATGGCGAATCTGAAGAAAGTTTGAGAGAATTGGTAGAGTTGTTTGGCAAGGAGTATAAAAAGAGGGTTTTAAAAGTAAATGCAGGTAACAGCAAGGTGATGTTAATGATTGAGGAGAGTCCGCGGTGTAAATTTATATTGGATAGTGAGCATTAAAACAAGCGTCTGAATTAAATATTTAGGCTATATGTTGGATTAGAAGGGACGGATGATGCTGAGTGTAGTAGGAAAATTGTTAATAGTAGAAGTGTGGCTGGTGCAATTAAATCCTTGGTGAATACAAAGAGATTAAGCCTTCAGTGCGCAAGGGTTTTACATGGGTGAATGTTGTTACCGGTGTTAATGTATAGCAGTGAAAGTATAGTAGTGAAAGTATAGTAGTGAAAGTATAGTAGTGAAACTATGATGTGGAATAAGAGGTATATATTTAAGGTACAATATGTTCAGATGAACGACATTGAACGTTATATGCAGTTGTTTGTGTGAGCAACCAGACAATAAATGAGGAGGAATAATTGAACAATACTTCGAGCATGGTCGGTCATGTGAAAGATGACATGATAGTCGCGCTGTTTAAGGAGATGTATATTAGTGTCGATGTGCTGGAAATCGACCCGGCTGGATGATGACGTGAGAGACCGAAAGAAAAAAGTTGGCATTTGTCAGTCAGTAAATTAATGCCATGCGCAGAGCTAGAAAATATGTGAGCTTATGGCCAAGAGGCAGCGTTAAGAGAAGGTGCATAACAGGAGTGACATGGCGGGATTTTGTGAGGGGGTATGATTGTGGCCCACCTGGGCCAAGGGATGAACACCACATTAACGAGATGCCATAGCGTATTTCCATAACGGTCCCGTAAAGCTCGAGTGGTTTTTTTGACTGCGACGAGTTCTCACTAATAGGTATAAAGGGGGCGGTAAGGCTGGGCTTTCTTTTCGACTTGTGTCATCTTCTACTACTTTTCCGTTTCCGGTACATATCATATCACGCACCCTACCGTCTTGGGGAAAGGTGGTGGATGACGATGATGATATATTTCAACCGTTAGCTCTCAATATCTACTACTTCTATTTTCTATCATATGCGGGAAAAACATCCAGGTATCGTAAGATTTTTTCTTTTTCAAGCATTTAAATCAGTCTCGATAAATCACTCTCCCCCCTTTCTACATTTCAGTAGTGAGATTGAATGAAGATAATTCTCCATCTTTACGCAACGATTGTAAAACTTTTCACACAATTTCCGTAGTTTCTATTTAGGGATCTCATTTTTACTTCCATCAGGTATTCATAAGGATCTGTACATTTTCTATAGAACTTATGAATATTCCTATGTTGTCAATGTAAATATATTACTATGGTTGTATATTTTTTTAATCGCGTCTGGAAGTATATACATTATTTGTGATCGTTACCATCATATGGAGCCTGGGGGTTTAAACTACATAGAAAATAAACAATTAAGCCAATTAACACTAAGTAATAGTCTTGAAAAGCATTAAAAAAATCCCCATTTAATTAATATTTATAACATTGGATACCGTGATGTGAAATCTCCCCCTTCCCCCTCCATTTCGTTTCCCCATGTGCCGGAAACAGGACTTGGTCTAGGTGCCGTGTGATTCGCCGGCGTGTTACGCCATATTTTAGAAAATTTTGCTAGGTTTTTCTAAATTTTGTGTATTTCTTTAAAATTCACGTTTAGAAAGTTTATTCGATAAACATTTTTTTTTTCTCGAAAAAAAATTTTCCTCCTTCCTCCGTGCCATAGTGGTGGTAAGTAGGGCTGAAAAAAATCAGACTCGGACTATCTTATGGCAAAAAATGATATATCGCATATTTAAAAGAAATGAGTGACAAACCACGAGTAACACGGTACCCAAGGTGATATTATAAAGCGCTCAAAAAATCTTCAATTTTTTTTAACAAAGAACGTTCGTCATGTTTTTTAGATTACGCAAGAGGAATGGGAAAACTCAATTATCACCTATTGATATTGGGGTTACATAGAAAGGGGTAATGCCCAATCTTTTACTGGAGCTTCTCCCATGTCGACTACACCAGAGAAGGCTGCAAAAGTCGGTCCTAACTTTCCTTCTAGTTATATGAATAATAAGTACAGGCTTCTGTGGTTAAAATTCTTCAAAGTTTGTTTCGAAAGTCTGTATATACTCGTATCTTAAAGAATACTCAAAAACAACCCTGTGTATGATATCCAGTTGTATAAAGTCACGGCCTGCTGGAGTAATTATCAATGGATGGTCCGAATAGGTAGTTTTTTTCTTTTCTTATAGGAAGATCTTTGATAGGCAATTAAAAAACCCATTGTGTTAATTTTTATTTATTTATATTTTGGCTTGCAGCTTTGAAAGAGTTTCTAACAAGCTCTAATAGAATAAAGCTTTCTAACTATCAAGTATTCTCAGGACTTAATTCACAACTAGCTTCAATTTCTCAACTTACATATTTTTAAAATATATATTTTTTAAAGAACTTTCTGCCTCTTCCAATCTACTACTATTTAATTGTCTATTTTCAAATGAATGTTTACCCAATACTTCTTGAAGACTATATAACGATCAATGGCCATTATCTAACATACATTTCCAACAAACAAAGCCAATTTTTTTAATTCTCATTTCAAATAAAAACACTTAACCCTTTTCTTTCATTGTTTATCGGGCGTTCCCAACTAATATGACCGTTATTTCATAGTTAAAACTAAAAATATGACCAAATCTTTTTTTTCGTTTATCGGACATTCCCAACAAATCTGGCCGTATTTCATAATTGTTAGCAATAGTAAAAATATAACCAAATCTTTTTCAATCTTTAACGGATATTCCCAACAAATATGACAGTTGTTGTTAATGGTCAAAATTAAAATAAATAGCCAATTTCTTTCATGGTTTATCGGATATTGTCAACCGATGTAACCGAATGTCAATCATTGAAAAAGAAATCTTTAACGTCAATCATTTTATATTTACAAAGATCTGTAAAGACATTA
>JABUQX010043837.1:27500-35000 GCA_015478945.1 Trachelipus rathkii
TGGGTTTAAGCGATCTCGATATATCGACAATCGATTTTGAATACATAAAAATATCGACTGCGGCCAGAATGTAAACCATGCCCATATATATATATATATATTATATATATATATATATATATATATATATATATATATATATATATATATTGTATATAAATGTATATAAATCTACATTAGAAATATAGAGACAGTAAGAAGCTACATTGGACTGTCGAGTCTGTCCCAGTCAACCAAATAGAACCAAACATGCTCATACAAATCCACAAAGCACCCTAGGTCTTGTCAATAATGTACATAGTGTACACAGTCTACCACTAAAAGAAAAAACTATAACTAAGGTAGATGATAAACACTAGAAGCTTTAAGTTTATGATCATAACTTGCAGTTTAACCTTAGCTACTGCAACTAAAAAACCACCAATTTGGCTTAGCCTAAATATACTATTTGATACCCAAACCATCCATATACCTAGGAAATTCTTTAAATGTTGCAATCGAGTCGCACTCAACACCACCTGTGGCAAACCATTCCCAAAATTAACCCCATTACTAAATGAATGCTTTCTTATGTCAAGATGGGATGCTTTCTTAATTTTCTTACTGTGTCCCCTGGGCTACCTTCGTGGTTTACAATTTAGAATTTATTGGTCTGTATTATCAATAGATGTAAAAATTTTGTAGACTTATTATGTCTCATCAGAAATCGCCTTTGTAAAGAAAACAGACTTTAAACAAGGTCGTTCGATTATTTTTAAACTTCACAAAAAAAAATTACTTATTCGTCAGAAAACTTTATGCATATTCGTATCCTAGGCTAGTATATATTATAACATTTAAATAATTCAAATACGGATATTAACCTTATAATGAAGGTCAAATTAAAACTAATTTACTCAATTTTGAGTTCGTTTCAGAAGTCTTCTACATTAGGCTTTAAAACAGTCATTTTTGTTCTTTAAAATGTTAGGTCTTGGAAACACAACTTTGAGGGTTTGAAGATTTCCTACTCCTAAGTTTGGGAAAGACGAATAATGGCCCTATAGTTTAATATTTTATAGACAAATGGTTCACAAAAAATTCAATCATTTTAATCCTGGTGATTGCTTAGCTACGCTAACATTTTTTCTTTACGATTATCAAAGATTTTATAGGGTTATGACCCAACGTTACCACCAATTTTTGATGCGATATTTTATATATATATATATATATATATATATATATATATATATATATATATATATAATATATATATATATATATATATATATATATATATATATATATTTATATATATATATATATATATATATATATATATATATATATATATGGGTAAAAGTTACTTAACGCCCATACTCTAATACTGTAAAATGTAAACTAGTAAATGTACTGTATATCAAACGAAAGTTTAAATAAAATGAAACATTTTTAGGGGCGAAATGAAACTATTTAAAATAATTAAAAAAATTTCTTGTTGCTTGTTTTTGGATCTAGTTTGCTGCCCGACTTTCTTAATTGAATAAAATGTAATGAAAGTAAGGTGTTGAGCGGTCAAACGTAAAAGAAAATATTTCAAGGGCAATCAAACCATTTTATATGTTATGAATTATTATTGGCCTTTTTTTTAAAATAAAATAAAAGTAAAATACGTAACCTTGTTTCAAATATTGTATTTTTTAGATGTGTCCGTAAGTAGTGTTTTATAGTTAGTAAACATTGGTAAAAAGGTATTCCAAAAATTTTTTCGCAGGTAGCCTCAATGATACAAATACACGTTCTAGGGGCTTAATGAAATTTTTTTTCCTAAGGGTGACCTGACGACCTCATTTCACTCCTAGAACATAGGGGAAAAAAATTCAATTCGCCCCTAGAACATTTATTTATGTATCATGGAGGCTACCTGCAAAAATTTTTTTTTGATCCGACCTCCCGTTTCGGGTGGCCGTTAAGTAAGTTTGTCCTATATAGGTGGTATATATACGTGGCAAAGTCCGTTTGGTTTTATAATAGTTGTCAAAGACACTCAATAGGGAGGGAAATAATAAAAATTCGATTATCAAAACATTTCGATTATCGAAAAAAGCATCGATTTATCGACTGACTGAGCGTAGCTAAATAATTACTTCAGGCTTGAATAAACATTTCATAGCAGGTTATAAGATCAAAGTATATATTGTCAAAATAGCAAAAAAGAAAATTATACTGGATGGTAAAAAGAAGAAAATCTTTGTTTAAGATTTACAAATCTAAATTCTGGAATGTATTGACAAGCAAAGTGCGTTAACACTACAACAGATTTTAAACTTTTGTAACTATCTAACAATGTTGACTTAAATACGATATTTGTTTATTAAATTAAACTGTACACCTGGCTCTACACAAGAATACTGTTTAAAAAACTTTCATAGCAGACACTATCTCAACAATAACTAATAAAACTTGACGCCATTTTGAATTTGCTGGTTAGTTAGTTCATCTTGTATATTTTGTATTGGTGAAAATAGAAAATCTTTATTTAAGATTTTCAATCTAAATTCTGAAATGTATTGAGAAACAAACTGCGTTAATACTACAACAGTTTTAAAATTCTGCAAAGATCTAACAATTTTTATTTATATACGGTATTTTATTTTTTTAAAATTAATCTGTACACCTGATTCTACACAAAGAATACTGTTAAAACACTTTGCTCCTAGACATTATCTCAACAATAACTAGTAAAACTTTACGCCATTTTGAATTCGCTGGTTAGTTAGTTCATCTTGTTTTTTTTTCTTTTTTTGAGAGCGGGCCTCACCTACGAAGGGCATATTTCGTCCATCCAGGCAGACAAACTACTGGTCTTCAGACTATCACGAGCTCAAGGCAAGTGAACCACCTACTACGAGAGCCCGTGATACTCTCAGTCCATCTTGTATATTTTACTTTTTATATATTTTACTTTTTATATATCTTCTATGGTTGGTGTAGGTAGAGATAGTATCGAAGTGAAAAGTATGATAGATTTTGTGTTGGTGAAGAAGGAGATGTTGAAGTTTGTATTGGATGTTACATCATTTCGAATCATTATGTTGTTTTATGTAAAATTAAGTTAGTGGGGGCTTGGATGGAGAGGAAGGCGATAAGGAAGAAAGTGGTAGAATTAAGAGTGAGAAGTTAAGTGAACAAGATAATAAGGATAAGTATCTAAGAGCTCTCGTAAGTAAATCAGCTGAATGTGAACAAGTTGAAACTGAACAAATCTGGGAGCAAATGTGATACTCTCAGTCCATCTTGTATATTTTACTTTTATATATTTTACTTTTTATATATCTTCTATAGTTGGTGTAGGTAGAGATGGTATCGAAGTGAAAAGTATGATAGATTTTGTGTTGGTGAAGAAGGAGATGTTGAAGTTTGTATTGGATGTTACATCATTTCGAATCATTATGTTGTTTTATGTAAAATTAAGTTAGTGGGTTCTTGGATGGAGAGGAAGGCGATAAGGAAGAAAGTGGTAGAATTAAGAGTGAGAAGTTAAGTGAACAAGATAATAAGGATAAGTATCTAAGAGCTCTCGTAAGTAAATCAGCTGAATGTGAACAAGTTGAAACTGAACAAATCTGGGAGCAAATGAAGGAAGCAGTTGTTAGCAGTGCAAAGGAAGTATGTGGAAGTGCTAAAGTAGGAAGTAAGAATGTTAACAGTGAATGGTGGAATGAAGAGGTGATGCAAGCGGTTAAAAGTAATATGCCCCCTCCTCCCACCCCGCAAAACCGTGCAACAACTTAAAAGTAAAAAAAGAAGCGTGGTTGAATATACTAAAAGCCAATGAAGAAATTTCAAAAGAAAAGTTTGGAATTATAATAAGGAGGAAAAAAGAAATTCTAAAAGTGCATACGTAGGAGGAAAAAAGAGGTAAATGAACATTTTGGAAGGAGTAGGAATGGGGACTTGCAAGGGAATAGAAAGCTCTTTTGGAAGGAAGCGCGAAAGGTTAAGAATGAGAATAAAGGGAATCTGTTTAAAATAATGAATATGGATGGTGCTTTCGTAACTGATGAAATGGATGTGAGGGAGGTGTGGAAGGATCACTTCGAAAATCTGCATAACATTGGCAGTAGTGAAGAGGTGATAGTGAATGTGTGTGGGTTTGATGGTACAAGAAGAAATAGGTATTTTGGGGATGAGGTCATTAGTAAGGAAGAGGTAATGGGTAGAGTGAGAAAGTTGAAGAATGGTAAATCTGCAGGTATAGATGAAATTACTGGTGAAATGATCAAGAACGGAGGCGAGATGGTGATTGATTGGATTTGAAAGTTGTGTAACCAAGCGTTTATGGAGGGTATAGTTCCGAAGGCTTGGAGGAGAACAGTAATAATACCCTTATATAAAGGTAAGGGGGATAAGGGTAACTGTAGGAATTAGTTTATCGAGTGTTGTAGGGAAGATATATGCTAGTATTTTGGTCGAAAGAGTTCGTAGAGTGACTGAAAGACTGATTGGTGAAGAAAAAGGGAACGGATGATGAAGAGTATAGTAGGAAAGTTGTGAATGCAAGGAAGGTGGCTGGTACAATTAAATCGTTGGTGGATGTAAAAGGACTAAGTCTTGAGTGCGCTATGGTCTTACATGAGGGGATGTTGTTAACGGTGTTAATTTATAGTAGTGAGACTATGGTCTGGAATAAGAGATAAAGATTTAAAGTGTACAATGTGTTCAGATGGACAATCTTAAGGGCGTGTTAGGTGAGAAGAATTGATTAAATGAGGAATGAACGTATTAGAGAGTTGCGTGATGTTAAGAAAAGGATAAATGAGAGAATAAATGAAAGTACGTTGAGATGTTTTGGTCATGTGGATGATGATAGTCGGTTGGTTAAGCGGATGTATAGTGGTGAGCGTGTTGGGAATCGACCGGTTGGGAGACTCCAGAAAAAGTGGATTGAGTCAGTAAAGGAATGCCTGGAGGAGAGAAATGTGAGTTTGGCAGAAGCGGGAATAAAGGTGCATAATAGAAGTTATTGGCGAGGTTTTGTGAGGGGGTATGGTTGTGGCCCACCTAGGCCAAGGGATTAACCCCACATTGACGAGATGCCATAGTGAGGGTCCGTCGTGGTCCTGTGAAGCTCTTGGGTGGATTTTTTGACTACGACGAGTTCTTGCTAAAAGGTATAAAGGGGGAGGTAAGGCTGGGCTTTCTTTTCGACGTCATATTTTTCTATTACTTTTATGTTTCCTGTGCATGTCACGCACCTTACCCCCAGACTTGGGGAAAGAAGGTAGATGACGATGATAATATATTTTAATCGTTAGCTCGCAATATCTACTACATATATTTTCTATCATATGCAGGAAGAAACATCCAAGTATCGTAAGATTTCTTTTGCTTTTGTAAGCATTTAAATCAGTTTCGATAAATCACACTTTCCCCTTTCTGTATTCGAGTGAAGAGACTGAATGAAGATAATTCTCTATCTTTATTCAACGATTGCAAAACTTTTCACCCAATTTCCAGTTTCTATTTAGGGATATCCCTATTTTTCCTTCAATCAGGTATTCATAATGGTCTTTGTATTTTCTATAGAACTTATGAATGTCCCTATGTTGTCAATGTAAATATATTACTATGGTTGTATTTTTTTTTAATCGCGTCTATAAATATATACATTATTTGTAATCGTTACCATCATATAGGGGCCTGGGGGTCTAAAACTACATAGAAAACAAACATAATTACGAAAATTAATACGAAGTAATCGTAGTGAAAAGCATTAAAAAATCCCCATTTAAATAATATTTATAACGTTCGATGCGGTGATGGAAAATACACCCATCCCCCTCCATTTCGTTTCCCATGTGCCGGAAATAGGACTTGATCTAGGTGCCCTGCGATTCGTCGGAGTGTTACGCCATAATTTAGAAAATATTGCTAAGTTTTTCTAAATTTTATGTGCATTTTTTTAAAATTCACATTTAGAAAGTTTATTCGATAAACTATTTTTTTTTTCTCGAAAAAAAAGTTACCCTCCTCCCTCCGTGCCATAGTAGTGGTAGTAGGGATGAAAAAAAATCAGACTCAGACTCCCTTATGGCAAAATTATATCGCAGATTTAAAAGAAATGAGTGACAAAGCACGAGTAACACTGTACCGAAGGTGATATAAAGCGCTTAAAAAATCTCCCTAAAAATTATTTTAACAAAGAACGTTCATGTTTTTTAGATTACGCAAGCGGAAAGGGAAAATTCAATTATCACCTATTGATATTGGGGTTACATAGAAAGGGGTAATGCCCAACCTTTTACTTAAGCTTCTCCCATCTCGACTACACCCGAGAAGGCTGCGAAAGTCAGTCCTAACTTTCCTTCTAGTTATATGAATAATAAGTACAGTCTTCTGTGGCTAAAAATCCTTCAAAAGTTTGCTTCGAAAGTCTGTATATACTCGTTATCTTAAAGAATAGTAAAAAAAACCTGTGCATGATGTTCAGTTGTATAAAGTCACTGCCTGCTGGAGTAATTATCATCAATGGATGGTCTGAATAGGTGGAATTTTCTTATAGTAAGATCTTTGATGGGCAATGAAAAAAAAAAAACCGGTGCTCTCATTTTTATTTATTTATATTTTGGCTTTCTTTTTTGAAAGTTTTTTTACTAAATTCTAATCGTATAAAGATTTCAAACTACCAAGTATTCTGATTCACAATTCGCTTCAACTTCTCAATTTATATATTTTAAAAATATATTTAAATTATTTTCTGGCTCTGCCAGTCTCCTATTTACTTGGTTTATTTTCAATAAATGTTTACTCAATACTTCTTGAAGACTAATTATATAACGATGAAGGGAGATTGTTTAACGAATATTTCCAATAAACAAAGCCAATTTTTTTAATTCTCGAACTTATTTCAAATAAAAAAACTCACTCCTTTTTTCATTGCAAAATGGTTATAACTAAAAAATATGACCCAATTTCTTTCATTGTTTATCAGATATTCCCAACAAATATGACCGTATTTCATAGTTAGAAGTAATAAAAATATGACAATCTTTTTCTTCGTTTATCGGATATTCCCAACGAATCTAGCCGTATTTCATTGTTAAAACTAATAAAAATATGACCAAAACTTTTTTTGTTTATCGGAAATTCACAACAAATATGACCGTATTTCATAATTGTTAATAATTAAAATATGACCAAATCTTTTTCATTGTTTAACGGATATTTCCAACAACTATGACCGTAGTTCTTAATGGTGAAAAGCTAAAAATATTACAATTTCTTTCATGGTTTATCGGATATTCCCAACAGATGTAACCGAATGTCAATCATTAAAAATAGAAATCTTTAACGGCAACCATTTTAGATTTATAAAGAGCTGTAAAGACATTAACATTTAAAAATTTATTAAAAATAGAAAACCCCAAAATCATGTCATCTACCCTCAATTACACAAGATTTTCAAAACAATTAAGAAAATAATTGAAAATTAAGGTTTTATTAGAACATTCATAT
>JABUQX010043837.1:47500-82879 GCA_015478945.1 Trachelipus rathkii
AAAAATACAATAAATCTGCCTATTTAACAAATCTTATAACCTTAACGAGTTTTCGGACCTAAACCGAAAGCGTTAGATATGGCAACGCTTTTTTCATCTTGCATGGGTAGAATATTTAAAAAACGATCGAGAAAAAAAATATTTTTCGTCACACTACTCTTAGCTCCATAATACCGCTAATATTTTTAAGGGGAATTTCCTGTGGTTTTCATCACGATTTTCACAAATTATAACATTTCTAACATTTTCAGTAAGTTTTATTGAAATGGCAAAAAGCGGCGCTAGGATTAATAAGGTCATATGGTATTGTTCTATATTTGAATCAGTTCATATTTTCTGAAAAAATTTTCTAAGTTCAAAAAAATTTCTAAGTTCAGAAGTTTAAGTAAGTTTTTTAAGAAAATTCTATGGCAAGCTTCTGGCATAATTCCAGAAGCTTGCCACTAAAGAATTTTCTTAAAAAACTTAACTTAACTTTTCTGAACTTAGAAATTTTTTTGAACTTAGAATTTTTTTTCAGAAAATATGAACTGATTCAAATATAGATCTTTCCCGGTCATATATATATATATAGTAAGTATATATATATATATATTATATATATATAATATATAGTTATATATAATATATATATATAGATAATATATATATTATAATGATATATATTATAGATAATATATATATTGGTAAAACTCTAGATTTGAATCTGTGTTCGTTCATACATTTGTACAGCCAAGCCGAGCGGCTGGCTTTACTGGCTTGGGTGATGGCTTTCTAAGCCATGAGCCATGCCAGTCAAGCCAGCCGCTCGGCTTGGCTGAACAAATGTATGAACGAACACGACGTGATATATATATATATATATATAAGATATATATATAGTAATATAATATATATATTATATATATATATATATATATATATATATATATATATATATATATATATATATATATATAGCTAGTATATATATGGTTAAAATTTTTACTTTTCGGCAGCACTAATTTTTTTAAGTTCATTTTCGATATTTGTTGGGTTCGATTAAATCGAAAATCGATACTTCGTTATATCGATACATGGAATCGATATTTGGTAATATATATATAATACTATATATATATATATTTTAATAATATATATATATATTTAAATAAATATTTTTTTATACAAATATACATATATAAAAATATATATATATATATATATATAAATATATATATATATATATACTATATAATATATAGTATATATATATAATATATATATTATATATATATATATATATATATAATATATATTAGTAAATCTGTGTTCTAACCTAACAAACTTTATCATAACCTAAACTTATAAAGCCCCAAAGTAGCCCGTAACCTTTATTGATTCACTGTGTCGTAAAACTAGCCCTAACTTTTTTGATCCACTGTGCCGTAAAAGTAGCCTTAACCTTTACTGACTCAGTGCCGTAAAAGTAGCCCTAACCTTTATTGATCCACATGTGCCTAAAACTAGCCTAATTTTTACTGATCGATCTACTTAGTAGCATGACCCGAAAGGTCGTATAGATACATATATATCGTCATATATATATATATATATATATATATATATATTATATATATATATATATATATATAATATATATATATATATATATATATAATATAGGAACTTTTCGCTTTAAAAGGATGTTAACCGATATATATATCGAACGAGCGATGTAATCGATTTTTTTTCGATTATTTCAAGGCAATATAGAGCAACAAGGTTGCCAATAAGTTTTTTTTATTTTTTTTAAAACTAAGGGAATACCAAGATTTAATCGCCAAGAGTCAAAGGTCAGGTCTCTCGGCACGTCAGCGGGGACGAGCGGGGGGGACTTCGCTCCCCCCTCTGTCCCACCGTCGGCTCGAGCCCCTTAAATAAAATAAATAAAAAAAAAAATGAAAAATTTTAAACATATAAAAAATTAACATTATATAAAAAGCAACATGTGGCAACTTTTCCTCTTCTTCTATTGGAGGTTAAGTTAACACGTCACAGTGTATGGTTAGACGATTAGGGTTCAGCGATATTTCGATATGTAACATTTTTATGTAACATCCTTTTAAAGCTATTTTTTGCCTATATTATATATATATATATATATATATATATATATATATATATATATATATATATATATATATATTATATATATATATAAATATTATTATATTATATATATATTAAATATCTATTTTATTTTTTATTAAATACTTGACAATTAATGATTCAATTGTATAGATAAAATAACTACTTGAGTGATTCTTCACTTACCAGGATTAGACCCGGGCCCTCGCGAACGGTATGCCAAGCGTGTACCACTCTTACCAAAACGATAAGCTAAAAAGATACGCTACTTAAACCTATGAAAGAGTGCTCTATTCAATAGGAATAAGGACCGCCTATGGCAGGACAGACCTCAGCCACGCATCTCCGCTTACACTCGGGTCAAAGGTAACACAGGACCCATGTAAGGAGACCACTCTAGATCGGAGTATAATTTGTATAGATGTAAATACTGCAATTAAACCGCAGGGCCCGGGATCTAATCCTGGTAAGTGAAGAATCACTCAAGGAGTTATTTTATCTATACAAATTAAACTGCGGTTTAATTGCAGTATTTACATCTATACAAAGTTTAAAGCTACCATTTGGTAGCAATACTTTTATATATCAAATAATTAAATATTTTTGGTAATTATCGCGTTCAACAAATTCTTAAAAAATCCGATATTTTTTGAAAATCAATCGATGTTTTGATATTCCTAGAAGCAACGTTGCCAAATCTTGTTAATAAAAAATTAAATTTTAAGTTTGAAAAATCAGTAAGGTTATGATGAGTTTGGTTAAGTAGACAGATTTACTGTGTATAATTAAGAAAACTTATAACCTAAACTTAATGGGTCCTAAAACGAATTTAAGGTTTTTTACAACTTTGAGAGGCTGTAACTTTTTTTCCTAAGGAGTGCGACGATTTTCGTTTTCACTATTCTTTATTATTATTTTTTTAGAGTATGTCCTGTGATTTTCATAAAAATCGGGGGTGACAACCCTCTGGGTAACAATTACCCTAATAGGATTTTCTTATATATAAAAAAATTAAAATCACAGGAAATACTCTTAAATGAAAAAAAAACTGATTTAAGTATAAGAAAAAAGTTCCAGCTTCTCAAAGTTAATTTTCCCATAGGCTTTCTTTTAAAAAAAATTTAGTGGGAATCGTTCTCGTTTTAGGGCCACCCTAGTTCAGTTTATAAGATTTGTTAAGTATACATACATTTTTTGTGTATACCTAACAAAACATATCATAACCTGAACTAGAGGGCCTGAAATGAGACCTAACCTGGATGGATCAAAAAGGAAAAGCCTATGGGAGTTTTAACTTTGAGAGGCTGTAATATTTTTCCTAAAGAGATCGCCACGTTTTTTTTTTTTATTCTTCATTTTTTTTTAGAGTATACCGTGATTTTTATAAAAATCGGAGGCGAATCCCCTCTGGGCTACTATTACCTAAATTTCTACTGAAAAATTAAATAACTTACTTCAAACTGCCCGCTATTTTTGATGATATTGCATATAGAGTTTATGAAATCGAATTAGTGCGAAATTTAACAAATACAAATCTCGGTAATCTTCCTTATTAAAAAGTCTTAAAAACTAAACGTAGATAAACACTCAGGTTAAGATCAAACTATATATGGTCAAAATAACAATGAAGAAAATCAATTATGCAGGATGGTAAAAAGGATAAAATAAGTGTTTAAGATTTTCAAATCTAAATTTTGGAATGTATTGACCAACAAACTGCGTTAATACTACAACAGATTTTAAACTTCTGTAACTATTTACCAACTTTAATTTATATACTTTATTTTTTAAAAAAAAAATTAAACTGTACACCTGGCTCTACACAAAAAATACTGTTAAAAAACTTTGATACTAGACACTCTCTCAGAGTCTCAACAATAACGAGTAAAACTTGACGCCATTTTGAATTAGTTAGTTAGTTCATATTGTATATTTTAATACATCTATTTCAAAAGAAAAATTTATGGTAATATTCAAATTTCTTCTCTTGAATAAAAGAAAGAAATACATGTTACAGGTTGTAAAATGAGAATATTAATAAACGCAATGGACAGCTAGATATACAATGAATTATATTTCTGTTGAGTTTTACCTCATGCGTTTTAGTACACACACAACACACACAAACACACACCTACACACATTATATATATATATATATATATATATATATATATATATATATATATATATATATATATATATATATATATATATATATATATATATATATATATATATATATATATATATATATATATATATATATATATATATATATATATATATATTGTTAAAGGTCGGAAATGAGTATAACTTTTTTGTTATTATTGACCAATTTTAAAATTTTACAAATTTTAAATGATTGTTCATGGAGTCTTTATTTTTTTATTTTTTTTACAGAGATAAACACCACCGCTCACAGGTCATCAAGGAGGAGGTGTACTCAATTAACGTCCGAGCAGGGCGAAGCCAAGCCCAAGGAGAGAATAGTTCACATTCTCCCATCCGACCAGTTGCGAACCTGGGACCCCTCGCTTTGTATGGCGAGTGCTCTACCACCGAGCTACCGGGCGGTTTTATATAAATAAATATGATTATACCTAATATATATATATATATATACTATATATATATATATATATATATATATAGAATCCTAGTTGTATATATGGTTACACTTTCAAAATATTTGAAAAATATATATATATATATATATATATATACACAAATATATATAACTACCATCGTTAACAATATTTTCGTCACTAGCTGTATTTTATCAATAATATTAATACCAATAATTAATAATATTTTCACCACTAGCACTAGCACTATTATCAATAACATTAATAACACTATCACTGTTAGCTATAATTAATTATCATTCTTATTACAAGATTGTACAGAACACATATGTGTGTTTCGATTGTGTGTTTAGACTGTGATGTGATCGGTTGCGTTTTACCTGAGCTCCAATGGGTTGATTAATGTTCATAATGTTTTAGTTATTTTTCCCATTAAGTGTGTTTGTATATTAAGTGCTCTCCTGTTTTAATTGTTTTTAACTAGTATATGGCCTTAATATCTTAAGAATTATAATAATTATAAAAGATAAGTTATTAGTTTTAATTTTTGTTTTTGAAACTTTTTAGTTATGTTAGATAGTCATAGTTAGGTTTTAGAATTGTGCAATACGTAGTTTTGATAGTACTAGGTTATATTTTATTTATTTATTTATTTTTTTTTTCATCTTTTAACTTTAGTGTTTAGCGTTTCTATTTTTTTTTTATTTTAAAAGGTTTTTTTTTCACAACACTTACGAATTTGGTTGCATATTATTTTAGTTTATACATATTTAGTTTTATATTGAATGATTGTAATTTTTTTTTTATTCGTAAATTTGTTGGGGTGAGTGAATGCGTGTGTTTTAAACTTTCTAGAAAATTTTTTTTTTCAGTTTACATATTTATTGTAAATACGGTTTTAGCATTTTAATCATTTACGTTTTTTAGTGAGTAAACTATTTTAATCTAATTTCAACTTTCTTTTTTTCTGTCTGTCTGTTTTTGTCTGTTGTTTTTGTTGTTGTGGTTGTGTGTGCGTGTGTGATGGCAGCTTTGCACAGACGCGGGCTTTCTATCGACTTTATCAACATCCGCGGCTTACTCTCTAACTCTGCATCCGTGGAATACCACCTCTCTAATTCTAACCCTAACCTTTTGCTCTTGTCTGAGACACAGATATCTAAGAATTCATCCTCTAACTCGTTTAATATATCTAACTACAACTTATTTCATAATTTCCGTCTAAAGAGGGTGGAGTATGTACCTATGTTAACATAAACACTCCTGTAACACTTCTAGAGAATCTTGAATCTCCTAACTTCGATGTTCTGAGGCGTAGCTTAAAATCTTTCTTCCTTCTACTACAATAATCTTTGTGCTTCCTGCTACTGTTCTCCTAACAGAACAGTTTTTCACGCCTTTTGAATATCTTACTATTCTCCCCAGACACATTTATATCTTATGCCAAATTCTGAGGTCCTCTATTTAGGGGGTTTCAATGTACACAACACTGAATGGTTGGGGTCCTCTCATACTGATTTGGGTGGGGAGGACGAATCATTTAGCATTCTCAACGATCTGGGCAACTAATCAAAGAACCTACACGCTCCGCATCGTCCCAACCAATTCTTGAACACATTTGACTTTTTCATTACTAGTCCTTCTCTCTATAAATACACGACCTTCGCTCCTGGTAAATCTGACCACAACCTTATGTCTCTTAATTTTAATACTTTCTCTCCAACAGCTCCATCCTGCCCTACGCGTTTTTTCTAGCACTGTGACTTTGATCGGGCCGATTGGGGGGGCCTTGCGTTGCTTCTACGCTAACTATAATTGGAATGACTGCTTTGTCTCTGGTGACGCTTCGGCTTCTGCCGATAAGGTGGGAGCCGTAATCGTTGATGGGATAAGCAAGGTTCATTCCTTCTTCGACTAAATCTTTCTCTCCTCATAATCCACGGTTCGACGATCCTGCTTGTTCTCTGGCCATTCAGTACAGAGACAGCGCGTATCGAAGTGGAAAATTCTAATTCTCCTATGCTCTTGCTAATTTCATTCAGCTAGAAATCGTTTGCAGGGATGATACTCTTCGTCGAGCAAAGCGAGCTTTCATCAAACGAAAGTGCGCTAACATCCTTGGTTCTCCTACTGACAAATCTTTCTGGCCTCTTGCCAAAAGCATCTCAAAACTTCTAGAAATGTCTTTCCTCCTCTTATTCGATCTGATGGTTTCTGTGCTAATTCTCCAACTGAAAAGGCCAATCTCTTCGGCCTCCTATTTTCCTCTAACTCAACCCTGGACGATTCTGGCATTCCTCATCCTCCTCCTTCTCCTCTCAGGTGTCCTATGCCTTTGCCTGTGATTACATTTGATCGTGTGCATGGGCTCCTGAAATCTATGAACGTTAGGAAGGCGGGTGGCCAGGATGGCATTCTCCCAGTTTTGAGAGTGGCTCCGTGTATTTCCCCCGCCCCTCGTTCAACTATATTCTCTATGTCTCAATACTAACACTTTCCCTCAGTGTTGGAAGCACGCACATGTCCAACCTATTCCGAAAAAAGGAAGCCGCTCTGATCCTTCCAACTATCGCCCTATAGCTCTTACTTGTATTCTATCTAAGATCTTTGAAACTCTTCTCAACTCTCATTTCTTAGATCATCTGGAATCTCATTCACTTCTTTCCGATCGCCAGTACGGCTTTTCGGCGCTCGAGGTCTACTGGCGATATACTTTCCTATCTTACTGATTTATGGTTTCCGCTCTTAGGAACTACGGGGAGACTTGCGTGGTGGCGCTTGACATATCCAAAGCTTTTGACCGGGTATGGCACGCGTCACTGCTCTCAAGCTCCCCTCCTTTGGGTTTCCTCCTTCTCTTTGCTTACTTATGTCTAGTTTTCTTTCAAATCGCTCAATATTGGCTGTTGTTGATGGGGCGACTTCTTCTTCCTTTTCTGTCAATAGTGGTGTTCCTCAGGGTTCTGTCTTATCTCCTACTTTATTCCTGCTTTTCATTAATGATCTTCTCACCTGCACATCTAACTCTATTCACTCATATGCTGATGACTCGACCCTTCATTCTTCAACTCATTTCAATTCTGCTCCTTCTTTTACTTCTAGAATTGCCTCTCGTCTTAATCTTTCCGATTCTATTCTCGCTGATCTGGATAGAATTTCCGGGTGGGGTCGTCTGAACCTTGTGAAATTCAATTCTTTAAAAACTCAACTTCTACAAATCTCCCTCTCTAAGACACCTTCTAACTTTCCTATCTCTTTCGATGGTTCTCTCGTCTCTGTTGACAATATAAACATCCTGGCCTTAACAAAACAAAAAATTGTCTTGGAAACCTCACATCACAACGGTTGCTAGGGCGGCCTCAAAGCTGGGAGTTCTGTTTAGACTGCCGAGACTTTCCTCTTCCCAATTGCTCCCAGCTATACAAGGGCCTCATCCGCCCTTGTATGAATACTGCTCTCCTTATCTGGGGAATCTGGTTCACCCGGCTATTGGATTAGGGTCGAGTCAAAGGCCAAAAGGCTTATAAACTGTCCTATACTTTCCAGTTTACTTGACCCTCTATCTTTGCGGCGCGATGTTGGTGCTTTATCTCTTTTCTATAGGTACCGCAGCGGTAGGTGCTCGAGGGAGTTATGCTCGTGTACCTCCGCAACTACGTCGCCCTCGTAGGAACTAGGGTGCTGTGTCTGCACATGAGTTTTGTGTTGATGTAGGTAACTCCAGGCTAGTTCGCTGCGGTGCTTCCTTCTTTCCTGCCACATCTGTTCTGTGGAATTCTCTTCCATCTTCTGTATTTCCTGCTGAATTTAATCTCCCCCACTTCAAAGCCTGCGTAATTTGCTTTAGTTGTTGATTTGTGAGGCGTGCAACACCCCCTCCTTGAATAGGGCTCTGCCCGTGAGTGGTGGTGACAACTGAAAAAAAAAAAAAAACATATGGTTGGTTGTTACATCAAATTCCGACCAATTATTAAATATTTTTTAGGATGCTGTTTTTTTTAGTGCAAAAACAAATAAAAAATAAAAACTATGAGAAACCGCCCTCCGGCAGGTGAGACAGTCGCATTCCCTTCTCAATGTGCTTGCTAGCTTTCGCTTCCTGCATTAATGGAGTCTCTTTTTCATGTGCAATCCGTTCATTTGTTGTTGTTTTTTTTTATAAAGTACAACCTTTTTATATATTTAGCACTTAATAGTTTTGGATTTACGTGTAGAATTTATATGTTTCTTAGTGTGTTTACTATTGTGTTCTTTCACTGTAAGGATCATATGCGGAAAACAACATTCAAGTATTGTACGATTTGTTTTGCTATTGCAAGGGTTTAAATCAGTTTCGATAAATCACACCCTTTCTACATTCGAGTAGGGAGACTGAATGAAGATATTTCTTCATCTTTTTATTCAACGATTGCAAAACTTTTCACACAATTTCCCCGAGTTTCTATTTAGGGATCTCTCCATTTTTTGTTACATCAGGTATTCATAAGAATGTACATTTTCTGTAGAACTTATGAATGTCCCCATGTTGTTAGTGTAATATATTGCTATGGGTGTATATTTTATTAATTGCGTCTATAAGTATATACATTAATTCTAATCGTTACCATCATATGGGGGGCACTGAGGACGTTTAATTAATAATTGTCACGTTGTATGTAGTGATGGAAAAATGCCCCTCCCCCTCCATTTCGTTTCCGTTGTTCCGGAAATTGGACTTTGTCCAGGTACCGTGCGATTCGTCGGCATGTTACGCCATTTTTTAGAAGAATATTGATAGGTTTTTGCAAAATTTTATGTGCTTTTCTTTAAAATTCACATTTAGAAAGTTTATTCAATAAATCAAATTTTTTTTTCTCGATAAAAATGTCCTCCTCCTTGTGCGATAGTAGTAGAAGTACTGAAAATAAATCTGACTCCTTTATGCCAAAAACATAATATCGCATATTCAAAAAAAAAAAAAAAAAAATGAATGACAAACAAGTAGTAACACGGTATCCCAAGGTAATATTAAAAAGCGCCCAAAAATCTCCCTTAAAAAATGTTAAACAAAGAACGTTCGTCATTTGTTTTTAAGATTAAGCAGGAGGAATGGAAAAATTCAATTATCACCTATTGATATTGGGGTTAAACAGAAAGTGAAATTGCCCAGCCTGTTACTCAAGCTTCTCCCACCTCGAATACACCCATGAAAGCTGCGAAAGTCTAACTTTCCTTCTGGTTAGGTATAAATAAGTACAGTTATGCTTGTGGTTCAAGATCCTTTAAGAGTATATACAGACTTTCGAAGCAAACTATGTTTTAAAGAGAACACAGAAAACCCTCGTTGTATGATGTCCAGTTTATAAGTCACGGTCTGCTGGAGCAATTATTATTAATGGATGGTCTGAATAGATTTATATTTTTTCTTCCTTCTTTGAAAAGAGTTTCTAGTAAGTTCTTATAGAATAAAGCTTTCAAACTACCAAGTATTATGATGTCTAATTTCCAACTAGCTTCAATTTCTCAATTTATAGATTAAAATTATTCTTGAAAGAACTTTCTGCCTCTACCTTAGTGGAAATCATCCAGTTTTGAATGTTATTTTCAAATGTAACATATTTGACTCAAAATACGTTGAATTATTGAAGACTATTTTAGACGAAGAATGGTAATGCTGTTTTTAACTGAGTTTTTTATCCGAATACTTTCAACTAAAAGTTCTCTTAATTTTTTTTAATTCTCCACTTCTTCATTTCCGACTGAAAAGAAGTACACATTACACCACCTTTCTTTGCATTTACTAGAGTATATGGTTTAATACTTAAAAATATGATCAAATTTCTTTCATTGTTTATTGCATATTCTAAAAATATGCCGATAAGACCAAATCTTTTCCATTCTTTATCGGATAACACGAATAAAAATATAACCAAAGATCTTTTATTGTTTATCGGAAAATCCTAACAAATGTAACCGAATGTTAATCATTAAAAAATGTCTATCTACACGTAACCATATTTATATTTACAAAGATCTGTAAAGACATTAAACATTTAGAAAATATCTCAGCATTTAAATATACTTAAAAAGAATTAAACAAGCTAAAAAGCAAAAGTAGTAAGCCTAATATAATCGTGTAATAGCGTACATCAACCTTCTCAAACACTTTAACCTTTTCGAATTGAACTAATCAAAAATAATTAGGAAACAATTGCATGAGCACAAATTATAATACTTAGTGATAACTTATTAGTGTAAACAATGATACTTTTGACTATGGTTAAAAAAAAGTTTTGATAGTGCAATTACAATTTATGTAAAGCGTAATTCGATGTAAAAAAAATTATATATATCAATAACACACTATATAAGATTTTCTGAGAGATAGTTCAAATTGCGCATTTAATATTCTCTATGTAAGAATTTCCTCATATAACATGTAATAAAAAAAGTTTCTAAAATGTTTTAAAAATAATTTTAGTTTCCAATTACTTTACTACGTCACATTTTTACATTTACAGTAAACTTGAGAGCCGTTCTGGTTCTACTTATTGTGTCTCACACTGTAAGTCTTGATTACGATACGGATTCGTCGTTTCTCTCTAAATCGAGTACGGTATCTAATAATATTAGTCTTAATGAAGCCATTATCGATTGAGTATCTATTCATCATCATACGAGATAGTGAGTAATAGAAGAGAAAAGAATATAATTAATTATTTTATTTTAAAACTAAAGAAGAAGTAAAGAGCCATATGACTAGTTTGACTAAATTATACCCAGTAACAAGAAAAGATAAAAAAATAAAACCAATAAAAATAATACAAACTTCAAAAATTCCATTAGAATAATTATACTTATTAGGGTAAACATGTAAAACTAAAATAAAATACATAAACATTAATTTTATTAGCGAAATTAAAATAAATTAAATCAAAAGTTATCCAATAAATAAGTTAATAAGAAATTCAAAAATAAAGATAAGGTATATGTACAAATCGTATATTGAAATTTTATATAAAAGAAAAACAAGACAAATAAATCAAAATAAGAATAATGAAAATATAAATAAATTAAAATATATGAAATATTATAAAAAATACAAATTCAAAAATTTAAAATTTAAAAATACTAAATAGAGAAATAAAATATAAAAATTTTATACGACTAATAATAAGAAACAAAAATAATAAAAAAGTATTGATAAAGAATAAATAAATCATATATAATAATATTTAAGTATACACACACTAAAATAAAATATAAAAATAAAAAACATTATAGATAATAAAAATGAACAGTATGAACTTTTTATTTAAATATATTATAACACATATATATAACAAAGAATAGATATTAAAAGGAAATAATATTCACTCAGTTCATATATGTAACCTCTGTTAACGTTTTATACAGAATAGTATTTGACTTTATATATACAACAGATGTTAATAAAACTCATAAAAACAGATCACAATAATATAAAAACAATAAGTGTAGTACAAATCAAATATACACATTTTAACGAGGAGTGTGTAATCATAATAATATAGCATTAGTGAGTATTAAAAAGAATGTTAAAAAATGAAAAAAGCTAAATTGCTACAAATATAACTAAATTATAGAATAATATTAAAGATAACAGTCTACAAATATTACAATCTGAGTACGAAAAAAAATGAAAATAAAAAATAAAGAATCAAACATTTAATAAGGCACTTTGCAAAATATATATGAAAAAAAAATATAATAAGGGTTATAAAGATGAAAATTTGAACCAGATGATTTTAATTTATGCTCAAATTGCAAAGAAATTAATAAGATTAAAAAATGAATGCAAACATTGAGATATTAATATATGCCCTCACAATTAAAAAGTTAAAAATTACATTCAGAAATATATAGATTAAACACATATAAAGGCATAAAAAGTTAAAAAAAACATTAAAACTAACATATTAATGAATAATTATACATTAAGAGATAATAACTAATGATAGAAACACGCATCACAGAGGATACAATGATAAAATATAAAAAATTGTTAATAAAATATTAAGTAGATAAATATAGCAAAATAAATAAAATTGAATAAGTAAACCTAAAAGAGATTAAATAGCATATTGGTCTGTAAAGCAAGAAAGGAAATCTAATCTGACAGATGACACATCAATACAGTAGACTCTGAGATAATAGAATTAACTAATATAATAGATAATCCGGTAATTAATAGATAATAATAGGATAATAGAATAGATAAAGAAATCACTCAGTTTGACTATGATCTCATAAGTGGCTTCAAGATAAAATATGTCTGCACGTGAGCTCAATGTACAAAGAGTGCCTCAATAGCATCTGCGCTTAGTAAAGTAGCAAAAGTGTTGTTTGTTCCTTGAGCATATTCAATGAACTGCTCCTATATTCAGAAAGAGAGTGCTCAGTATAGATTTCTTAACAAGAGAGAATCTAACTTGTTCGAAGTTCCTACATACAGGGTGTTATGATTGACACATTCAGAAACGTAGGCTCTGGACCCGGGGCCCCTTGCTATAACTAGGCTTTCTAATAATATTATCGAGTTATACAAAACGCATCCAATCGTTGATGCGAGATACTTAGGTGCATAAAACCCCCGACTGCTAACTCTGTCCTTCGTCATCTGCCCACATTCTGTATCAACTCTCTTCTGCTCAACGTTGTCTTCTTCTCTCTGCTTCGTCAGTAGCCTAATAAATAAATAATATGATAAAGAGTACTTATTACAACATGGGTGGATGTGTTGAAAGTGCTGAAATAAATATTTTATTCAGCACAGCGACACACACATATATATGTACCTATATTTATATATATAATATAATATATATGTATACTATATAGTAGTATACTATATATATATATATATATATTATATATTATATATAGTATATATATATATACTATAGGTATGTTTTTATTAGTAAAGATGCATAGCTATATCTATGCAGCCGTGATAGTCCTTGATAACGTATATTTAGATCGTGGGGGACCGCTCATTATAACACTACGAGTCAGTCACCCGTGCTTGGAGGCTTTAATGTTCTCCTTACCTATTATCAGTAGTGCGCGACGTCGTCGAGTGTGGACTTCAGTGGATACAGTAGGGGTAGGCGAAATACAGAGGAACCAGAAGAGGAGGAAGTCTGTGCCTTACAATTGTAAGATAAGGCACTAAGTCAAGTTAGGGCGATTTATTGACCGAGATGGACGTATAGCACATTTCTGGCAGATGATTATGAAATAGTATATTTTGATTGGAATTATTTTAGAAGATGAAGATATGAGAATTGCGATTCCTTTGGAATTAATATCATTAGGTGCTAGAAATTTAAAAGGATAAAATAGAAAATACGTATTTTTGGATTTTATTAAAATGTAAAATTTTGAAACTATTTAAATTTTTTTTATCTTGGTAAGTTGGGTTCGAGAAGCAGCAAAGTTTTTGAATGATATTCTTTTGTCTATTTTTTGAATATTTAAATTATTTTCTAAAATATAAAATTATAAAAGGAAAATTTATTAGTAAATTTTAAAATACTAAATAAATTGTAGAATGTGGAGCTGCGTTTCTCAAGTCTATCCAATTAGAATATGAAGTAATATTTATTTTCCAAAATATTCTCTTCACTGGTAGCAAGTGGCGGTGAAAACCCCCTTTTATCACAATTTTATTTTTTCCGCGAAGGGTGGTGATATATCGTTTTTTAACATACTAATAGTAATACAGTGAGTGGTGGTGAAATTAATAAAATAATGGTTAATAATCTGATATATTTTTATAAATGGATAATTTCCTAACCCCTTTCTTTTACAGTGAAATATATATATATATTATATATTAATTAATCACTTTCTTAGATTATTTTATTTTGGGGCATAAGTTTCATCGCAGGATGTAAAATGGAACGAGGTGTACCGTTTCCTTTCTGGGTCTCGCAACAGGGCATGGCAAAATATGCAGTTACATAGGCTCTTATCAGGCAATTTTTATTATAGTCAGATATATACTTATATCGAACGACGGGTCTTGTTATTTTATACTCGGTCTTCTATATAATATTAATATACGTAGATACGATGAGACTATATATATAGTATTAATATTAACGTGTCCCGTATATATTATTTAGCAATACCACTTATCAATAATGACCACAAACATTGCTAGTATGTGAATAATTGCACCTAAACCAGTGATATGTAGATGAAATACAATGAAGATACTAACATGCATCGTGCAGCAATAGTTAGATACAGAAAACTATTTTAAATCATTAGGTGAATAGTGCATAAACTTAATAATATAATTATTATGTCGATTAATATTATCCATATTTTATAGGACATATTAATTTAACAAAATTATAATGCTTAGGTTGCAGTCATAATAATATATCAGGTTATGATCTTCATTTTCACATAAGTATTAGAATTAATCTACCGGGTGATTTGGTAACAGGGTGGAGGAGCATATTTCGTCCAGTTTAGCAATTATTATAATATTAATGATGACTGGAATTTATTTAAAGATTCCGACATCCCGCGCTTGCGCTGTGGATGCTCTGCGCGCGGAGATCTATCTCTCACTCTGTATTCGATGATTTGATAAAGGAAGTTTATAATAAAAATATCTTAAGATGAATCTGAAATGTAAATGAGTTTGAAGGCCAATTTCAACAAACTGGCGGTTGATATTCCATATGTTAATGTTATCAAAAACATTCCCAACTAGTGGAGATACACCGGGTACCAGCAAATGCCTTCATCTGATGTGGAAAGGGTAGTTTTGCTCCAAAGAACCTCTCGGGTGGCATCAGTAAGCCAAGTTCCGTATCAAAGTTAACAATTCTTATTAATCGTGGAACATGATCCATTTCTACGACTGCATTGTAATGGCTATTAACCATTCTCTGGTTATTATTAAAAGCTTATCAAAAAAAATCAGCGGCCTCATACAGCTTCTGCTCATTTATGTAAGTATGAATACGTTTGGGATCAACTTCTACAGGAAGCATTGTTGAAGAAGCGGTTTCACACGGAAAATGACTGCCTGGTTTAACAAGACGAAAGATGTAACATAAGGGTAAGCTAGAGCTAGAAAAACGCTTGGTTCTGTGAAAATTAATGACCTTCATACATTTGCAACTTACTTAGATCCAGTTATAAAGGCAAGTTTTTCTTTGTAACAAATATTAGAGCAAGTTAATCGTTTAAACTTTGTGTTGCAGTTGAAAAACTTCAATCGAACAGTCTATTAATAATTCGCCACCATTAAAAGGAAAAAAAAAACGAAATCTACAGAACAACACCTTCTACAATGTTATCTTAATCAACGGATGGGCGACCTAGGAATGACATTTTTCTACACTCCAGTTTATGTGATGAAGAAGCACGCATTACTAAAAGATGCTAGTGCATTTATAATGATTGAAGACTATCACCAAGAAACGATTAAAATCTCAAATGATGATCCAATCCGTTGGTGGAAAGTTAAGCAAAATGTTTAACCCACCGGAGTTGAGTATTAACTTTTTCAATACTTTTTTGGCTGTCCTCCAACTCTTATGTTCCAAGTTAGAAGAGTATTCTATATCTATATATATATATATATATATTTTATATATGATATTTTATAATATATTATATAATATATTGAATAATATTATTACTATATAATTACTATACTAATTATTTCATCATAGGTATATTATAGGCCTCTATAACGTACTTTGGTATTTATATTATATACTATGAATGATATTTTAGTACACTATTATTATCGTTATATTATATCATAATGTTATATATATATTACTATTAATATCATTATTTAATATACTATAATAAATAATAAATAATATGATATATTTAATATATAATTATTTATATTATCTATATATATATTATATTATATATATTAATAATATAATATATATATATATTAGTATATATATATATTTTAATATAATATATTTATATGATAATATATATATATATAATAGAGTATATATTAGGGTTGGAAAAAACCATGTTTAATAAAAATAAAAAAGACAACCATTGGTTTTTTAAATAAACCAAATTAAACAATGTTTTTTTTGGTTTATTGGGGGTTTATATATGCTATTTTTATTGGTTATTTAAAATTGTGGGCGTGGTAATTCATTATATGAACCAATCTGTAAAGGTTTAATAGAATATATTCAAGGCAAAAAATCTAACTACTTAGGAAAACTGTTATCAATAAAGAATGTAATTTATAATTCATCGTGAAAATTCTTTAATAAATTATTCTTTTTTTTCTTAACATTTCAAATTTTTCTTTGATACACTGTATAACCTTGGCTATATCTGTAAATTATTATCTTTTTGAGTTTTATCATAAACTCAAAAGTAAAAAATAAGAGGCGTATATTAATAAATATAATAAATATCTGAAAAAAAGGTTTTACTTTATTACTTTTAACAAAAAAAAAAAAAAAAAAAGCGCATAAAGAAAAGTTATTCAAATTAACCTATAATGAGTGCCAGTGCCAGCTGTTTTTCCTTTATATTTTGAAAATAGGAAATATAATATATATATAAATATACTATATAATATATAGTATATATATATTATATATAATATATATTACTATATATATATATATATATAGTCTACTTATTAAATATTTATCGATATAATATATTATTATTATTATACTATATATATTATATATATATAATCTATATATTACTATATATATATATATATTAGAGACTGAGAGAGATGAGATGAAGAGAAAGAGGTGGAGATTCATCCAGTTTTAAACGTCGACTAACTGGAGGAATTATCAGTCTAGAGCAATCTTTAACAATAAAACAAAAAACTAATCCTCTCTCCTGCTTCTAGCTGTCCTCCAACCTTGTTATTGTTCTAACGTCTAGATGTTGTTGTGCACGAAGTTCCAAGGGATAGGGTTGTTAAAATCCAGCCTCTCTCCAACAATTAGGCCACTGTTGACCGTTTGACGCAGTTGCTCGCACTAAGTATGCCCGCTTCTTTGGGGCATTCCTTTCCATTTATTTTCTGGGACCCCGTTCCCAGATTCGATCGTTCCAAGTCTTTTGTGCTCCTTTTGCAGAATCTGTACCGCACAGATCGAAGGAGTCACCGTCTGCCGCTCGACCCAGATGAAATCTCGACTTACGACATATAATTAGCCTATAATTCATATGCGTTAACATTTTATGATAAGTGAGATGACGAATTTTGCTCTTATAATCTTGTTATTTGCCATACCCAATTTCGGGACTCTGCACCTCTGGCCTGTCCAAGTCCTCACTCCGATCTTTCGGCAAAGTAATCATTGTGCGGTACATTTGATTAGATATCTTGGTGTTTAATAAATATATATTAACATTAAGCTCCATTAAAGTATCCGCCTTGAGCTTACTGTCAGTACTGCTGGCATGATACTTTCCTAATTTGTCTATCTTGCCTCGGTCAAAACGCATGCAATTGACCGTTGTCTGTCGAGTGGTGGATTCGAGGGGTTCTAGCTTCCATCTTCATCATGCTTTCCTCAAATCAGTATCAATTACATCACTTTTTAGTTTTCTACAAGACTCATTTGCGACTTTTGCTTGAGCTCTCAGGTTGCACTGGGCTGGTGGAGTATAACAGCCACATATCATGCTTCGCATTAGCTAACGTCAGACGGATCTAAGTTTTTTTGAGTTAGTAAATCCCTATATTCTTGTAGATATTGGTTTATTATATGATCTTGTTTGAATGTGGCATACGCAGATGTCGGCTAGTTGATCGAGAATATTTGGACACATCCTTAGCAGATCGAACTTAAGAATCCATTCGTTTTAAACATTGTTTTCAAATTTTATCTCAAGTATTATTTCATCTATATATATTATGATCTAATTATTATTATTCATTCATTACTTTTTATATTAATTTTTTTCTATTTATCTATAATTATATTTATTATATATTACTTATATATTTATTATATATTTAGTGGATTAGAAAATTACTGCCAATGACAACTTTAGCGTTTAAATATTTCTATTTTTCTTATTATATTCTCAGTCTATTATTCTACTAGGTGACTATCCTAACGTTACTTAGATATAAATGATATTCATTATATTATCTTCACTATATCCCATATTTATTATATATCTTATGCTTAGATCTCATTCTCATACAACTTAGTACCTCAAATTCCATGCGATAGAAGGAGAACCATATTGTCCCCTTTTTCATTGCCTTTCGAGTATCTCTCTATGCGATTTTTAAAAAATAACATTATTGCTTGGAAAGGTAATATTACTAGTAATATCACCTACACCGACCACTTTTCCACATTCCACATATTTGAAATTTCCCGAAATTTAATGCTATCATATAGAAAAATCTGCAGATTGGAATATATAATCAACATTTTTTATAAAATAAGGTTAATTAATATATAAGATCCTATTGTTCATATTTGATCTTATCGTAGATATTTTAACCTCATTGGTGGTTTTTGTAATGGTGGTATATCTCTCTCTCAGGTGCGGCCTTTTTACCTTTAATCTTAATATGTTTTATAACTAATTGTTTGGTACAAATCAATCCCCACAGCGTAACTAGATAATTTTATCAATTTTCTAGTACACTCGGTTATCATTTTAAAACTTTAACAGATTATGTGATATGATAGAACTTAATTGTTTTTTACTTTGAGTTTATGTAAATAACTCAAGATAACTGTATAATATATATTACTTTTAAACAGATACCTTATAGTAAGTATATATTACTATGTATAATCAAGATAAATGAGAATTTTAAGAATCTATATAGATAATATATTTAATAAGTAATATTAAAATAAAAATATGTATTAGCATATATACTATACCTACATTCTAAATATACAACATGTAATAAAACTACGTATATAAGTCTTCACAGTACTCGATTTTCCTCATTGCCTCTTAAAAAATCCTTATTAATATACCTTTATAGAATTGGACCGTGTATGGCCAAGGGTTAGAAGCGTGGCCGTCCATTCATCGCTCGGTAGGTAGAGTGGCCAAAATAACCTACTCGAGGTTCACAACTGTGAATTACTTACGGGAGACAGGATATATATATGACCTATTGGACCGTAAAACTATATACCTATACTATACTATGTTCAAGCTAACTCCTTACTACTACTCACATAGCCCACTTTGTATTTATACGGAATTTCTTCTTATGTTTATTAACTCAACGAATACCCAATATTATAGCGTATATTACTAGTACTATCCTCGTATATCTCGTTTTCCAGTATTAACTATCTGAGTATATGGATGTTGTGAGATGGTCGTAGACCTATCGTTACTTCGCCCTGCTCGACGATCTCCTTTGCTCATAAATTGTTTTTATTTTAAAATCATGGTTTACATATCCTACCTACATATATTATATATCTCATTTATATTATATATATAATATTACTATAATATTAGTAATATATTTATATATACTATTACTAAATATTATATATACTATATATATTATCTACAAACTTCTATGTATTATATGTATAGTTAAATAAATATCATATATAATATATAGTAATTATTATATATATAATTATATTCGAACTATTACAATATCATTTATAATTATGTTAATATTAATACATAATAATAAATTTATATAATATTAATAATTTAATTAAGTTATGATAAATTTATTAAGATTTGACTAGCACATCTGCATTATTATACTATACTCTCTGTGTTATGGCATTGAAATCCTAAGATATTTATATTAAAAAGGATAGTTGTTGTTGTAATTATTATTACTCTTATATCATATATATTATATACTTATTAATATAATTATTCTAAATAGTTTATATCAATTTGAATATTGCCTTAAGCATGTATGTATATTCTTCTATAAACTAATTTGCATTTATGGTATGATATTTATAAATATAAGATTAGAACAGATGTGAACAATTAGTACATTATTATATTATACTATAATATTAATTATTATTTAATTCATTAAATATATATATAAATTAATCTATTTATTATTATATCAATATATTCTACTAAAATATATAATATTATACTTATATATAATTATCATATATATATCTATCTTAATATATTCATATATATCTATATTCGTATTAATTTATAGTTCTTATCTAATTCTTATACTATATTAGATATATATTATATTTTATAATTATTAATATCTCTATTCCATCCTACCTATTTAGATATATCTTAGTTGGTAGGACCTCAATATTATGTCTACAGCACTTCCCGCGTCGCAGATTTATTTTTGAGTTACTATTTAGCATTGGATATATCTATTAGTAATGTACTGATTTATTTCTTATGGTCATAGTTCCTTACATATCATATCAAAGTTATCACTGACATTTAACCATAGTTAATGTTATTCAATCCGTAGCACTTAGTATAGTACAGTTACGCCTCTCCTGATACGTATTATTAGTTGATATAATTATTATGATAATATAATATATATTATAAATATAATGATTTTCCTATGTGTTTAGATATAGATTGTTCGCTTGCGTTTTTCCTACATACTGCTACTCAGTTTTCTCATGGTTCTGCTGATTATTACAGAACAAATATACTATTTGTATATTTGTAGACTTCTGCGTATGCAAATCTTTGCTCTACTGTGTCCTTTCCACTCGGCCTACAATTCTTTAATTCTGAACGAAAGCCTAAAGATTATAGAGCGCACCTATATTATGCAGATAAAGTACGTACATGTGAGCAGTGATGTAGGTGGCCTAATAGAAAGAATCTGCATCTCCTACCTCTACTTCCCTAGTTTGGACTTTACTTGACTACTTTGGTGATGTGTGTGAATTGTCCTATAATAGTCAACCACCCTCTAACAAAAAAGATTATAATAGGTGATTTAGCTTTGTTATATCATAAATCTTACCATTGTGTGGTGTTGTACAGTAATAAAAGCCTTTTATTTTATTTTTTATGATGTTTATTTATTACGTTTCTATGGTGCGTTGTGCGAAAGGTATTTACAACTTTTGAATTGCCCCATTTCACCTGTTAATTTTGTTCTCCAGTTGTGTGCTGTTGTTCCTGGTGTGTGAGTCTCTAATATTATATTTTCTCTGTGCGGTGTTTAGTTTGAAAAATTGAAACAATACAATACTTCAATACAATTTTTGATATAGATATATTATTACTAGTATTTTAAATAAAATACTAATATACTCATGTCTATGGCCTTTTGAGGTAATTGTTGTGTTTGTATTTTGTGAAACATTATTAGCTGCATCTTTGAAACAATTAAAATGTGTGAGACATTTTTTTTCGCTTTCTCCATTGTATTTATTTTAGCTTTACATGATTTGACAGTATAGGTTCTGTTTTTGCATTTTTGGTGTCATAGGCTTCCATTTTATGTGCTTTAAATGTTTTAACGTTTGTCTGTTTTTTTTTTATGCTGTCAGGTACTCAAAAAAATCTGAGGAAAAAAAATCAAGGTATATTTCTTTTGCTTGTTATAGCGATACTCAATATTTCATTGCACCTTCATTTTATAGAAGTTCGTAATTTAAATATTCTAATTTCCAAGTACTCTCTCTCTCTCTTTAAAATTTTTTTTTGCGCAAATTGCAAAATTACTTTTTTTTGCACAATGCTAGTTATGCTTGAAGTTAGCTGGAAGAAGATAGATAAATTTGCTAAGACTCTAGAAGCTGTTACTCTGACGATTTTTATTTCATTCCGTGTATAGGGTAATTTATTAAATATTAGGGTAGTTTTTCATTTTAATTTATAGTTTTATTTTATAATGTTTCATTTCTTATATTCACTGTTTTTTTTTTATAGCTATTTCTAATGTTACCTAACAAAGCTTGACCTAACCTCCTTTCCAGTAGCAAATACCAGATCGCTAGAAGCCTATCCCTATTCGCACTAAGCATTCCGATAGTTGATAACTTAACGATCGTTGCTAATCTATTAATCGCTGCTAATCTTGCACCTCCATAGTCATATAAATAATATTTAAATAAGAAAAATATACAACTAATTATTAATTATGAAAGCCAAATATAATTAACTTCTGTTCTAACTGCACTAATTTTAATTCAGATATTAATAAAAAAAAATAATGTAACTATAATTAAGGTATTTAAGAACTAGAAGTCCAAAAAATCACTCAAATTGATGAACCCAAGTACTGAATATATCATAGTATATATTAAAGTTATACTAGGTATAAGTTATTATTATTTATATACTTATATATATTAAATATATATATATATATAATATAATATAATATAATTATAAAATAATATATATATATATATATTAATAATTAATATATATATAATATTTATATATATTATATATAATTAATAATATATTAATGAATATATATATATATATATTAATTATATATATAATATTATATATAATATATAGTATAATATATATATATATATATATATTATAATTAATATTAATTATAGATATATCTGATATATATATATATATATAATATACTATATATATATTTATATAAATATAATATTAAATATAATAGCTATATATATATATATATAAATTAATATATATATATAATTATATATAATATATATATATATTAATATATATATATATATATTATAATATATATACTATATATTTATATATTATATAAATATATATATAAATATATTATATATATATATATATATATATATAAATATTATATATAATATATTATAAGGTTTTTGCTGAGGACATGTTAGGTTGGCTCGAGAATTTTCGCCTAATGCTACGTTTATATTCATAGTTATCAAATGATGGTTTATATATAAAATATTTCACGATCGAGTGACACTTATTGAATGAAGTATTAAGCGTTAAATAATTAATCACATAGAGTTCAATCAGATGTACTGTTATCTTTTATTGATAGTATTGCGTAACATCATTTGTTAGGTATAAATATAAGTGAGGTGATTTTGCGGTTAAATATATTGCAATGGTTTATAATAGTTAAAAGACAATGTGCTTATGATATGTTGGAAATAAAAAAGTTGTGGAATGAAATAACATTTGAGTATTATTAGTCTCTGATTCCTGTATTAGCTACTTTTCCTTTGAATAAGTAGGGAATTTATTGGCGGAATGTTTAGCGGATTATCAATACGTGAGGTGTATAGTTTTAGAGTATATATTTGCCTTTTTGAATATATATTAATTATTCTCAAGTTTCAAGGTTTATGATATGATTATAATAGCTTTATTGATTATACGGTGAAAACTTAGATAATCTTAGATCTATATATTTACGTGGGTACTATATATACTGTGTAATGATTAATGTATAGTGTATAATATGTATATGTAATAAATATATGTTATGTTTAAATATATACTATATGTAATAGTGTAAATATAAATTATAACCTATAAATTAGTTTTATACAGATACGTATTAGCTAAAAGTGTGTATGATAACTAATAGGTTACGTATTCTGTATCGCGATGTTAGTTATATATTGCTTAGTTAATTAGTTAAGTATTGGATACTATTATGTATATATATTAGATCGTGTTGTACTGTTTATATTTATCAATACTAGTTAAATGATGTGTTTAGGCTATTTTTCTCGAGTATAAACCTATTTTACTAAATGCTTTTACTTATTGCTTGTTTTTACTAGTATAAACATATTTTCGTTTTAAATATTATATTAATTGTTGTCTTTGATTCTTTGTTTTAAATAACTTATTTTTATTGCTGGTATTATCTTTATTTCATTACTCTAATATTACAGATATTACTTAAATAAATAGATCATTAGATCTAAATGAGCGGAGGGTGAATGTGATGAGTGAGCTAGCAAGGGAGGGGTATATTGATTTACTGATTTACTGATTTACTTCTTTATAAATCAGTAAACTCAATATACACTTATTACTTATGATATTTTATTCTAATAAGAACTTATTTAAATGCATGTATGGATATATATAAATACTTTTGTAATATTTTTACTAATGTTTATACTAATAATATATAGTATGTATTGATAAATAACTTAGTTAAATGTGTACTTATTACAATTATAATCCTATGGGATATAATATATGAAATATTTTAATATATGTAAGTTTATTAATTTTAGAAATTTTATAGTTAAAATATAAAGAATATGATAATGTAAAAACTTTTGTTATCGTTTACTAGCATATTATTTTCGTTGTTCCCAGTATATACATTAAGGCAGGGTTATGCATAATAATATTTATTGTTAAATTATTAATTTTTAATAATGTGAAATTAACATTGATGTGTTAGGAATATACTTGAAAAAGTATTAATAGGATACCCTTATATATGAGTGAGCTATTTACTGATATGTACATATATTTTTTTATTCACTGTATTCATTATAAACAAATTAATAGTCGATTTTGACTCACTTATATATCGTAAGTTTTATTATTAAAGGAGTTTATTTATGGCATTTTCATAATTCTCACAGATAACTTTCGAGATTATTTTTTATATGTTTAGTCACAATTCGAAAAAAGGCTTTAGAATTTATATTTACAGCTCTATATATGATTTTTTTATTAGTTAGTTCACGAAGTTGAGATGCTTTTATATAGTAAATCTATAGCGAAAATAGTTGCAAACCTCTTATGACACTTTTAGCATAATTTTATTATTGAAATAATATTTAAAAATAGAATTAATATTTAAGTCTATTTTGAAATTTGAAATAAAATAATTTTATTATATATGTATATATATGATAAAAAGATATATCAATATAATTAAGCTTGAAAATAAAAAAAAATAAGTTGAAATAACTTATATATCTTGTCATTATTAACTACAGCCTTAAGTATTATTATCTAATGAATTGATAAATAAAACTCATTCGGATATAGGCTACAAAGTATTATGTTATTATTATACTATTATCAGTTTGTACTTTTTTATATTATTTAATTTTTAATTTTTTATAACTTTATTTATTATTAGTTAAATAATTAGTATTTAAATATTTTATCATCAAAAATGTATACAGTTAGTGTCTGTATTATAAGTAATATTAATTATTTATAACCACTTTCATGATTGGATGTGATAAATATATAATATTTAACTTGAATCATTTTCGATTTTGTAGTGATCTATATAATAGCTAATTTTGAGTGTCTCTTATCGTATAGAGTCAAATAGGGTATAATCTAGTCATATATATACTAATATTAATTAATATATATATCATTAATATATTAATATTAATATATATAAATTATATATTATAATAGTATAATATAGAGTATAATATATGATAGTAGACGTGATATATATATAAATATTAATATCATGCGAAAGATATATAATATAGTAGTGTATATATATAATTATATATAATATATATATATATATAATATATATATATATATATATATATATATATATATATATATATTAATAATATATTATTATAATAGTATATATATATATTATAATAATATATTATATATATATATTATATATTATTATATATATATAATATATATTATAAATATATCTTAATATATTATCAATATTATATATATCGATATTATAATATATATATATATCAATATATAGATATATATATTTAATTAATATATTTTAATATTAGTATATAATATATATTATATAATATATATATATATATATATATATATATATATTATATTAATATAATATATATAATTATATATATATATTATAATATATATAATTATATATATATATAAATAATATATAATATATATATATATCATAATAATAATATTTAATATATTATACCTATTATATATATTATTAATATTATATAATTTATAAATAATATATTAATATTATTCATATATATATATATTATAATATATATATATATATAATATAATATATTAATATATATTATAATAATTTTAATATATATAATATATATATATATATATATATATATCATAGTATATATAGGTTAGTTATACTAATAGTATACTATTATTTATATTAATATATATATATATAATCACATAGTGATAATATATATATATATATAATATTATTATAATATATAATATATTATATATATATTATATATATTTATATATATATATATTAATATTATATTAATTATATTTATATATTATATATATATTAATATATATTTAATAATATAATAAAATATCAATATAGATACTAAAGATAACTAACATATAAAAAAATGTTAAAATTTTCAGTTTTTCAACCATAAATATTAGATTGAAGATTAGAGGTAAAGTTAAGCTTTATTAGTCTTAGTTCTTATTTTATTTAACATTAAATTTTAAATTTTTATTCCCAATAAATTTTAAAATAAATAAAATTTTTATTAAACTTTAGGTGTTTTTTTCCATTTTTGAAACTTTTTTATTTAGAGTTAAAATTATTTTTAAATTTTGGAGTAACTATTTTATTATAACACTATAACAATATTTACTGATTTAGGGTATATCTACAATTAAGTCGATCTCGCTGAAGTTTTTGATAGGTGCAAAATTCTGATAGATGTTGAGTTTACATACAATGGCTGCTTCAGACGCTTCAGGTCGTGATACTGAAAAACTGGCAATAAATCGCAATTCTTTTCAACGCCTAGGAAAGCAGGGGAGATGTGGGATATAGCAGACAAAATTTAGGCACTTTGCCTTGATACGACATCAAGCAACACAAAGTTGAATAAAATGGGGCCTATTCAAATCGAGAAATATTGTTTTATCGTGACCTATTGTAATTAATTCCCTTGCCGTCATCACATTTTTGAGTTAGTTTTGAGGAACTTTTTCGACTCACTGATGGTTGCAATTTCTGGTCCAAACATGGCGCTTCTCAAAAGACTTAGATAAACCTGGACGAAACTCGACAAGAACTTTACATAACTGGTAACAATGAACTGCTTGATGATGTCCGCTCTACCATTTTGGTATTTTTTGAACACCACCTTTCTACGCAGAAACAACAGCGATCGAGATGATTATCGAGAATTGGAGTTAATGATGATCTTTCTTGGCGGCATTCCAAAGAACGGGATATCGTTTCGTATACCAGTAGCCGTAAGTCATGTTAGGTGGATGACAAAGGCAATCTATGCATGCAAGATATACCTGTTTCAAGATCAAGTTCAGGTATCTCACAGTAATTTCATCTATGCCAGCAGATTGAGACATAAAATAAACAAAAAGCTAGACATATTTATTTTTATAGCAGTTTCAAATCCTTCATAACTTATTCTTCTTCAGCAGCAGCAAAATTGAATATTCCCCCGATTATTCACTCGCTCAAATTCTCCCCACAACGATGAAAATTCGTCTAGTATTTTCGAGCGGTAGCTTCCGTAATTTATAATTTTGTCGTTTAACCAAGAAATAAACACAATCGCCAAGTTTACCCATTTATCTAAACAATCGTTGCATAGATGCCACCCCCACCCCCATCCCACTCTAGAAAAAATGATTTCTATATCTCGTTTCCTTTCTAAGAGGAAAGACAGGGACCCATTCGTGTTCTTATAAACGTAGTAAATCTTTTCCTGAAGAGCATTCAATAGGATGCGCCAAACACTTTTCACTTTCTTCATCCCAATAGTCCGGTCGTCTTTTAGGTAATAAAAGACATATCCATCGCAATTTTTCATTCGCCGAATTCTCGAAATTTCTTTTTTCACGGCGTCGGGAGATATCGAATAGTATTCCGGCGTTGAAATTCCGAAGAGCTTGAAAAATTCCAAGCAGGCCTGAGGCGATACGTCGGTTAATGAATCGTTATATTTGTCGCGATCCCCTGGACCGAAAGTCATCATCATAACCGTTGAGAGTTTTTTAATTCGTTTCTTATGAAAAAAAAAGACGATCCATGATTAAATTGCGTGTTTAACCGCCAAACCACGGGTTATTTTAGTGACACATTAGGAAAATGCCTTTTAAAATATTTTGTTTCGAGGTATCCATTTCGCGAAGGTGTTTTTAATTACCACTTCGCGCCACTGATACGAGCGACCGTCATACCTATTTTCCCGGGTATTTAGGGAATGCGAGAAGGAGAGCTTGATCAGAATGTAGATTACCTGCGAAGAACCGCGGATGATATGAGTATTCGTCGCCGACTCCTCACAGCTGAAAATGCCCGTTATTAAACAAGATATCGATTTTCTTTCACGCAAGATACCTCGGTGGCATTCGTGGGCGAATCTATTTCAAAATTTAACAACCCCCTCTCATAACTTTCTGGTTGATAAATTATTTTCGACGCTGAATGTCGCTCGGTAAACTTTTTTGTTAAGCGCAAATAGCTGAAATGCTTAACCCATTTTCATTTCATTTGCCGCCCATTCTAAGCGACATATAGCAACTAAAACCGCTGCTAAACAGCTGTTCAAATTCCTCTGAAATCACCATAATTCATCTCTTGAAACGCCGGATTTCTACATGTTACCCGTATACATTAGCGACCAAAGATCAACACGTCGTCATAGTAAATTATACAAGAATAACCCGAAGAAAAAAGGTGGCCACATTCCTTTCAGAATGAAAATATTCCGCTTGATATTTGTCTTCTAAAGTTCGAAGCATGTGAAGCTTTTAACGGGAGGCACTTCAGCATAAATGAATCGTCTGTGATCTTCCGGCTAAAATACGGAACTGTTATATCAATAGTGCCTCCAATTACAACATTAATCGATTATCTGATAATAAGATGTAGGTCTTATTCCCAGAAATTACATGTTGCATTTCAACGTTACAAATCGAAGTATCAACGCGCGAGCCAAACAAACGTTTTTTAAATAAAAATAACAGAAATAATTACTGCAAATTAAATTTGTGAAGGAAATAATCGCAGGCAGGCGAAGAGGAAAAATAAACTATTTCGATACATAGGAGATCTAATTTGTGAGGAAGGTGCCATAAATTATTAAGAAAATCGACGACGAAATCGAAAAAGGAATAAGAAAAGGATATTAAATAAGGATCGATGTATTATCCGGAGGGGTTGTATAACTCGAAACACGCGAAATATGAAAAATATTTCTATCTGCATGTAAAAGAAAGCCGAAAACGCCCACCCGGTTGAACGACTATGACTGCGTTGATGTTGGTGGCGGAGCGATTCGGTGTAATATAAACATAATAATGAAAGATATGGGGTGAAGAAATGACGTCAGCGTAACACCTACAAAAATTACGGAGGCATGTCTGGTAGAAACGACAGATAACTGTAAAAATTAAAAAACTTCTAACCTAATCTCAAAAGTTTAATAAAAGGTATCGAAATAGATAAGGCAAGCATTACTTCCCTATCTGAATAGGCCAATTGTAAATAGATATTAATATAACGCTTAATAAGACAAAAAAACAGCATCAATCCCAATAATAAACTCAATGATATCATTCTAACACCTCGAAAACGAACTAAATTTACGGGCATATTTGACCCAAAAATCCCAAAAATAACCGATTTAACCTACTCTTTTTGTAGTTGATTTTTTACTACTATATTTAAGAGTATTACGATAATGCAATAGAATTCCAAATCGTGTAATAGTAAGGCAGTATTAGAAGAGTCGACCGCACTCTCCTCGAGATCTCCAAATACGAAAAACGTGGAAGAATCGCCCACTCTGAAGTTATCAAGTTTTGTGCAGCGGAAACCATGGTAACCACTTTTACAAAAAACGTGTAACGCTTTTCGAATTATAAACACCGAACGAAACAAGTTGGACAAGGACGCAATGTACCGCTATCAGAAGAGATACCAAGGTATACGTTTCAATAAAAGTACTTCCAAGGAAACACTTGATAAGAAGAACCCAACGAACAAGTGTCTGTCTCCTCTTCAGTAGTAGGAGTATAAGGTAAAGTAACGATTCAAACACGGCCATACGTCAGTCAGATCATCCTGCGCAATGCAATATTAGAAGCAGACCAATGGCATGTCCCCGATTGATACAATTTCGACCGCTATAAGTCCGGGAAGGATCATATAAGCGCTTATTTCTCGATGGTAGGCCCTCGTTTCATAAACTCCACATGTGTCTGGGTTAGATCCTCAAACCACAAGAGTTTTATGACTCAACTGCTTGTATACATGAAAACTAGTCCTTCTAGAGCACGAAGAAATTGCTAAAACTTAAAACGTGTAAACTATATAAAAGACCGCGAGATTCGGACTCATTATAGTTAATCCCTCGACCCATAGCCACATAAACTAATCAACTTCTTAGCTCATTGTCACTGAAACAAGCTCCCATAAAGAGATTGAGGCCATCAGCTCCAACCGAGCGACGATATACGGCCAAAAAAAAACTTCAATACCTACTAAACGAAATAAGAAAAAGAACATAAAAGAAAACACGTGTAATAAACAATAAAATGAAAAAAAAACGGTGATAAAGGCAGAGGAAACGGAAAGGATAAATATCACGGCTTATACCCTTTAGTCCTTTTATTCCTATGCTGTCCTTCTTTAGGCATTCGTATAAAAAATATACATTTGTAATAAGTGAAAACCAAATTCCCTCGTAAGGTTGAAATTGCTAGTTGATTCATTGGAAAGATATTTATTTTTATGTATAAGCGAAATGTGATCAGGCTAAGAACATAGATTACCTTTATTGCTGTCTGTATACGTCATCCATAGAACCAACGTATTGCATAAAAAAGCGATCGAATGGGAAAACTGAAACTGAAAGGGAGAACCCAAATGATTTTAATAAGTATTTTAAGCGAAATATTCTCCAAATTATTCCTGAGTTAATTTGATAGTAATTCGGTTCTCCTACTAGCCGAGAAAAAAAAAAAAACAAAGAAAAAATTAACTCCATTCTGAAGTTATGGAGAAGTGACGCACCCGGAGTCTACAGAGTAGTAGGCATCATTTACGTAACGGAATTTACTGAGAACAAAACTCAAAATATTATATATTGGTTACCTAAAAAAAAGCCGCGCACACACCATGAGAAGAACCTCAAAAATCTTCCGTGAAAACAACAAACACGGATAAATAAAAAATATAGCTACAATTAAAAGGTAGAATAACGTGATGATACCTGAAAGGTGAAATATTTAAAAATTCATAGTAAAAAAAGAAAAAAATAAAGTTCATTTCATAAATGCAATTACAATCATAATTACAATATAATCTATAAATTAGTTATGACCTACTGTAATGAGGCGTGCTAATGTTTATACGTCCTAAACTATCCGTTAGTTTTTTTTTTCTCTTGTATGGAAAAAAACAGAAAAAAACTTAAAAAGAGAACAATATAATTTAACTAATAATAACTAATAGGCACGTTAAAAAACAATATATATAAAGGGATAAGGATATATTTATTGTGAATATTCACCACCTATACAGCAAAGGGGAAAACACATAGGATTTAATTTTTGACAACCGATAAAAAATTTTCGAAAACTTATCCTAATTTATAGCATTTATTTGTATTATATTCGTCTGATTGAAATATAGCACGCCTATAAGAGAACTTAAATCAAATAATTATTAAAATATTTCGGCAAACAAAACACCATAATAAAACGGGGTGTCAGCGGTTTCGTTGTCAATCACCCTTACGCAAAGGGGGTCCAATAGTGTAATGTTTGGTGAATTCTGCATTTGAATGAAACTAATAATATACGCCAAAAGGAACCCCCCATGCTACCCGCGCAAACATATAAAGAGGAATAACACTGAGGGATAAGACCCAACAACAATAATGAATATTTAAGTTTTACGATATATAATTCTCAAAAATTATATTACTATATTTATTTTTACCAGAATAAACAGAAATTTGTTGAAAGAATGACTTATATCAACAAGGAACCCCTCATGCCCCCGTCTTGAGTACCTGCAGGGATCAATGCATCGACACCACCAACCAAACTGATAATATATACGATTTTACCACGAATATCGTCTAATGTTACTCACCTGAGTTATTGGAAGATTTTATAAATGGTTTCTCTCTATCAGACCCCATTAACAATACCCAACGAAACCAATTTACCTCTTCGTAGTGGACCAGGTGCCCCACCCGGTCACAGAGTAGGTGGCATCTTTTCACGGAAAAGAATTCTCTAGGAACACTAAAAATTCTTTGTTAATAAAGGACAAGACAGCACTCAAAATTCGTAGTCAAGCACCCAACTCAACCCGCCAATTAAACTAAATAATCCGCACTCAAGAAGGCGACCCGTTACCCCTGCCCGTGAAACAGTTTTTTAAAAATTCGCGAAGAAAAAAAAAGTCGATGCGTAAATGCAATTACAGAAAATCGATAATCAATTAACCACGTGTAACCTCAATTGACCTAACTATTAAAGGATAAAATGAATTACTATGCTGAGATGGTATTAGGGACCATTAAAAATTAACCGTTTGAGTGAGTAATTCTTTTATCTACTATAGTAGATGATATAAAAAAGAAATTTAACTAAAAAGAGAAGACCATTACACCCACGAATCAGATATTAAATGTTTTACGAGCACAAAACCCATTAAAAATTATTATTTATATCAGTTAACCAAAAGTTTAAATATTTAGATTTAGTAAAATATAAATTATATTAATAAATATAAATAAGATAATAAATTATTATATATAGTATAAATAATATTAATATTAATTATAATATATAAAGTTAATATAACCATAATACTAAAAACCTAAACTCACCAAAGAAGAAAATAATACACAAAATTCTAGTATTATAAACTATATAGTAATAAAATATATATATAATAGTAAAATAAGATAGTATGTAAGTAAGAACCAAATTAAAAATAATATGAATAATAAAAATGATAATATACTAATTAAAATAAAATACGATACATATACCTAAAAATTATAAAAAGATAAATATAATAATATAAAAAATAAAAATAAATAATAATTTAATATAATTAATAAGTAATAATATTTAAGATAAGCTTTTAATATATAATAGGTAATTAGTTAGAGTAATGGAATAAATGAAATACTTTCTCAATGAATAAGCATTAATTATCTCATAGATAAATGAAGAGACATATTATTCATTGGTGTGAGTAATATAGCAAAAAAATATAATCGTGATAAAAGTCTATTCATAGGAACGAAAAAATTTATGACATCATCAATATAGCTCAAATATAAAATAATAATAATATATCATCATTCAGTATATAATGATAGAAGATACATACCGTAAAGGAAAAAATAGCGAACAAAATATTAATAAAATAGTTATCTCATATAAGCCTCTATGATATTAATATAGATACTACCTAACCCATTATAAAATAAAAAGATAAAAACAAAATTAAAATAATAATATAATAATTATATTATAATAATAATAAAATAATATAATATAATAAAAAATATTTAATAAGATATAAAAAAAAAAAAAATAGATAATTTTTAAATAATTATAATTATATAATGTAAATAATCCATAATTAATAAAGAAATATATAAATAATAATGATTAAAATATAAAATTATATATAAATAAAAGATATAAAATATTTATAAAGTATAAAACAAAATAATAATAATGATATATATTAAAAAAGATAATTATATAAAAAAAATATAAAAAAAATTAAATATATAATTAAATAAACATAATATATAATTAGAAATAGATCAATATATTATTTTATAAATAAAATCTAAATTAATATATAATAATATATATAAAAATATAAAAGTAACATATGATAATTTCGACGATAAAATGAACGAAAAGGAAAAGCTTAAAATTTGAGAAATAATAAAAATTTTGATATTTAAAAATAATAAAATAAAATAAATAAAAAAATATAAAAAAAATAAAATAAAATATAATAATAAATAGAAAATAAAAAAAAATTAAAAAAAAGAATATATAAAGTAATAAACATTAGAAGGTTCAAATAATAAAAAAAAAAAAAAAGATAATAAATAATAATAAACAAAAAAAAAATAATATAATGATGTTTTCCAATTTATACTGAATGGTCAAGATATCACTAATTAAAGCGATAGAAAATACTAAGATACGAATTAGATTTAAAAAAACTTAATATCCGAAATCTCATAATTACGAATTAAGTTCGGATCACCTTAGATAATGGAATATTGCCTAATATGATAACTTTGATGTCGTTATTAGAAGGTCGTTTTTAATGAGTTAAATCAAAGAAAACAAAAAACGGATTCGATTATACTATTATCCCGATGGCACGCCGATAGAGAGCAAACAACACAAGAGAACACTCCGAATATTATCCTCCATATGCAGGACCGTCTACCAAAAGAAGTAATTACGAAACGTCAAAAAACTAAATAAAATAGTAATAAGATTCATGATAAAAATGAAAACATTTGTTAAGAATAAAATTAAGAACGAGAAAAAAAATATCAGATATGTGAATAAGAAAAATTATTAATAGCAATTCTTTACAGGTTAGATTCCGTAATTTTTATTTTGGGGGGGTTTCTCTCGAGGAAAAAAAAACTTATCTCTGCTTCTGTTT
>JABUQX010043838.1:2500-12500 GCA_015478945.1 Trachelipus rathkii
ATATAATAATATAATATATATAATATATATATATATATATTATATATATATAATATATCTCTCCTCCCTCAATCTCCACCAATATTTCTCATTATGGGGACTAATCTTAAAATTTTAAATTAGTCTGAATTTCTATCATTTTCTGTTTCTGAATTTTTTCTCATCGATCAGAATCGTAATCATTCCAAATATTATTTTCTTTTCAATTCATGAGCTGTCTCAATCCTTATTCCTAGAAAGACTATTTCTTTTTTTACATATTTTATTTACAGAATTAGTTTATTTAAAATAATTTCAAACTCCTTAATATCATCACTAGTATGAGTTCTTTTATTCTTTCAGTGTTTACCACATTAATTTTTGAGAGATTTTCAATTATGTCCATTTATTATAGAGAAAAAAAATGGGTTTTTGAAAAATTAATTTGATTATTATCTCCATCAATATATTGCATTTTAATATCGGTTTCATTGAAAAATTTAATTTGATCATTATTAAAGAGATTCACATATTTTCTTGGAAGAGATACATTAGTTACTTCATCCTCTCCTACACGTAGAATTGCAAACATTGCAAGACCACATTTGTATTCATTTTTAAGTCCAAAAATCTTGTAAGTCACTTCTTTATTTAAATCAGATAGTTTTGTATTCTGCACGTAATCAGTTGAATAGTTCAAAATTTTGAATAGCTCTGATTTGTTTTCCATATATTTATTAGAGATAATTTTTTTTTTATAAGATATTATCTAAATGTTTTCTTTTTATTTCAGCATCAGTATTATCAGAACTATACACCACATTTCCAAAGTCATCGCTTATAATAATTTATTATCTATATTTTCTTCAAAGCTATGCATCACACTTCTAGAGTCGTTATTTACAGAAATATGTTCATTCACATTTTTATCATCTTTATATTCACTTTCATTAAACTCAATTTCCTCATCCTCAATAGGTTCATCTCCCAACATATCATTTTCGAAAAGGTCATTCAGATTTCCTAAATCATATTTTAGAAACATTTGAATAGTATGTATAGATTTTTCACTGGTTATATCACTTGTAGCTTGAAAATTTATGATATCTCCTTCGTTATGATGAATGTTTTTTATTCTATTAATTGTAGAGTTTGCATCACTATATTTACTTATATCTAAATCTTTAAAATCATCTCATTGATAAATAACTTCACCGAAATATACTGATTATCATTTAGAGATGTCAATGTAATTGTATCTATTAATCCTCCAAATGGAATCACATAACCAGTTTTCTTCGAAGATGGTCCTTTCATTCCTAATGTGAACGGAAACTTTCCCGACTCTAATTTTGAATTAGTTTGAAATATTATCGTTTCATATGCGCTTTCATTAGTATCTAGCAATGAAATCTGTTTATTAACCGTTTTAAAGTGTTCCCAAAATATTTTATGAAAACTTTAGTATGCAAATCAAAAAGTTGGAATTTTATTTCTTCAACAAAATTTTTAATGTGATCATATTGAAATTTCAATTCAGGTATCGATTTATTCATACTTCCTGTTACTTCTTATTTTTGTTACTAAATTATTTGTATATAATTTTGTAGTAACATCGTTTCTTTTAGGAAAGCTACATTTGCTAGCCTTTTATTTTCAATATTAAAATTACCTTTTTCGTCAAAATATTTAAATCCAATTCCGGACAGCCCTGGGGGTCCTGAAGGTCCTAGAGGTCCATGTTCTCTTTCAGGTCCACTGCTAAAGATGTTAACCCTTATTTATTATAGAAAAAAAAGCTCTTGCAGAATTGAGTGAAAAATTAATTTCAATACGGCTACTCCGAAAAAACGAATAAACAAAAATGACCGCAAATTTCATTCAATTTTTGTATTTGATACCTTGATTAGACAATATCACATTAAATATAATTTTCAAATTCATTCGGGGGTTAACACCGAATGAATCGAAGTAATAGCTTAAGTTTCTAGAATTCTTAAACCAACATGTCCAATGAGTTCCTTTACCTTTAATTGAATCCAAATTTATGATTCCACATTCCTTTTTAATAGATTTTTTGAAGAGCATTTCTCATATAAATTTCTTCAAAGTTTTGAATATTAAGTTCAATAAGGCATTTCATAAGATCGTATTAACTCAATGCTTTCATTAGAATATTCAACTTTTGTATGGTTTTAAAAATAAATCCTCGACGGTTTTTCGACGAGGGTATGATTTTTAAAAAGAAGACATTTTCCATTTGTTTTCTTTTTTTCATTTGAAGGTTATACCTTCTAGTTTCTTCTATTGCTTTTGGGCTGCTTTTTTATCATTCACAGTGTTTGTTATAGCACTGGCTCCACCAGCATAAGAACCGATTGCACTTGCAACCACTAATAACGTTGGAAGTGTTATTAAAATCCCCCGTCTTTTGCCAAGGCTGTTACATGTGATATATTAAGTTTTATTAACTATTACTTTCTTAGTTTTAGCATTTTGAGTTTGAGATAGGAGAAGAGATATATTTCCTTTAAGCTTTGGATTAATTCTAAATGATACAGAAGATTTTTTTTATTTACTGCGTTGTTTAACTTTACCTGATTCGGTGTAAGATAGACTTTCAAATCATTTATTTAAAAAAAAAAGTCATAATATTTAAATTTTTATATATAATTTTTTTTCCTTTTTATATGTTTATATTTTTATTTGTAATATGGGAGGACTACCAAGGTTATATGTGGAATTCTCTCAAGCTATTTTCGATAAAATAATTTTACCATCTAGAACTTTATCAATACCGTCATCTTTTTTATCTGTAAACTTTAATTAAAATTATTCATATTTTTTCTTTTTGAGTTTAATTGATGTACTTATTTCCATAAAATAACTCTATCATCATTTATAAAAATCCGATATATAATTTAAGGAATAGCTACGCTAATATTTCCGGATGAGTTTTTAAATAAGTAATTGTGTCCTTCCATACCAGGATTATTAAATTTTGACATATTTTTTTCACATTTATAGGGAGCCAACATAAAATTCATCCCTTCTGAATAGTTGATAGGATATGTTAAAAGTCCTTTCACAGTTGATGCTTGTCCAGTACTTGAATATCCATCAATATTTTCATTTCCAAGTTGAAAATAAATACATAATTCCGTTATTAATTAAATTTATATATAATTCTTTTCCTGCTCCAGTTCCAAATCCAGGCCGATCCTTCTCAAATGTTGATCACTCTTCCTTTTTTAAATACCCTTCGATGTAAATATAACTTGTAGAAGGTAGTAAAAATTCATCTTAATTTTGAACTGATATTCTTATTTCAGCAGATTTATTTAAATTAGTTCCTGTATAAAGCTCATAATCTTGATATTCGAATCTTTTAATCGAATCATCCGTCTCTAAAGGTTGCTTCCAATTTAAATTATGGTTCATTAATTATAGAGAAAAAAAAGTTTGTGTTGATTTTAAATGTAATCGAATATTTATTATTTCTTCTCAAAGATTCAATGGTTCATGATTTTGATCAGTAAGCCAAATATGAATTGAATTAACAGTTGGAATTGTAATCTGTAGATATACTACTGTATTAGGTTTTTCAATCATTTTATAACCAGGGGAAACATCAGGAAAGAAACTTTACAAAAAAAATTTATGGCACTCCATTAAGATATGAACCTTCTATATTATCACAATTAACTAAAAGAAAATTTAAAGACAAAATATCAACAAGGTTTTCACATTCGTGTTCACCGGTTCCCTCAATGATATCCCCTCTAAATCCTAAAAGTTTATTCAATGACTGATTATGATTAAAATAAATTTGAACCTTTGAATTTGTAATATGAATAAGACATTTTAAAGTAGTCTTGTTTGCTTCAGTGATGAATGCTACTGGATGTTTATTTTTAACAAGTTGTTTTTGAATGTACTCATTAATCGTATTGATCTCATGACCACCTGTTGGAAATATTACTTCAAATATTTTATATGCGTATTTATTATTTGATTCATCGACATTTGGTACTGAATTATACATACCTATATTTAGTAATGTTATTTCATGTGTTTTATCCTTTTGTAATTTTAAAAGTATGTAAAAACTATATTTAAAATCAAATGTATTACTAGATAACACAATGCTCATTTATTTTAGAGAAAAAATTATTTTAAGATTCTACTATATCTATGAAATATACCTAATCTTAACAGTTCATCATTAATAGCTTGTAACTCATTAAAAACCTGATTTAGTTTCTAAAAATTATATTCTATGTATATTAACAAGCTCATTAGGATCTGAAGATAAATATTTAAATGCAGTACCTGAAATTTCAGGAATGTCTCCTACATTAATTAGTTCTTCGGGGAGTATCTTCTATGCCACTTCTTCTTGGTGTTCTTGCTCTCTGACATGATTCTGATGTAGTTTTCTTTAATTAATCAATCAATTTATACTGATTATATATTGACTTAAGCATTTCATATTTTTAACCTTTTTGATTTAACAGTTCCATCGTTTTTTAAAAACGCTTTGGTTTGATTCTAATTTTCTCATAAGTATCTTTATCAATTTTAGAAATACCTCCAGGATTTTGAAAGGTTTGAAGTTTCCATAGACCTTCAGTACCTATATATTGTTTGTTATTAATAATTAAATTATTATCACCAATTTTGACTATTTCATTACATAATTTAAAATCTACACTTTCTTTAATCGGTTTAATACCGAATTCGTTGTCATATTTATTAGAAAAAAACATTGTTTTCAAATATTTTTCTGATATTTTTCCTAACTTTAATAAACTATATCTAGGAGTACTAGGTAATGCTGGTATATCTTCAATAGCTAAAGGGGTACTACTCGTAGTTATAGCTGGTTGACTTTGAAGTATTTCATCTCGATGTGTAGTTATATCTTTAATCGGTTTAATTAGTGGTTGTAGTAGTTTAATATTTTCTTGACAGATATGTTGTTCACCTAATTTCTCATTTAAAAATCTTTTCTGAAGTTTCTTTATAATATTTACTAAATCAGAATTTTCTTTAATATTTCTTTAATATGCCATTTATTATTGAGAAAAAAACAAAAACAGCAAACGGTTAAACAGCAACAACAAACAGAAAACAGCAAACAGAAAACAGCTAAGCAGAAAGCCGTTCGCGTTCTGTTTTCTGCTTCACGTTCTAAAATTTCATTAAATCTTTTTCATTTATCCAAGATATTGTTTTATGACACTTCCCTTTAAGGAGGAGTTTGCCTTTATTTCTTTTTAATATTTTTCACCTTCATATAATTCACTTCCATTTTTCATCACTTACTGATCATAAAATCTTCCGATTATCTCTTCATTATTCATGTCTCTGATTTTGTAAGTCACAGGATCTGTTTTCAATACTTTCGATATAATAAATATTTCTTTGGTAAAATTAGAAGGATAACCTTTTCTAAAATCTTTATACTTTCTGCTGTTTGTACCTCGGTTTCCTATTCTAATTTCGGTTTGTAAGGTCAGTCTTTGCAGAAGGAATAAATTTTTATACCCAATTTTTTATTCTTTGCAAGTGATCCTTGCTCTGGAGACATTTTAATACTTCTGTGATAGCTTGTATTATAATTTTTAACTAAATATGGAGGTAAATTAATGTATTTTTTCGTATCGTTTTCAGTAAAGTATTTCCACATTTTAGTTTTTAATGTTTTGTTACATCTTTCAACTACTTGCGCTTTAGTTTCATTTTCTGTAGCAAACCAAAAACGTTTTTGAGTCGGTTTGCTTATAAATGCAAGACCTTTATCCGGATGTATTTTTCTCGGGATTCTGTCTTTAAAAATATTTTTAAACGCTTCCGCTATTTCATTACCCGTTTTCTTTAAAATTGGAAGAGCCCATGAAAACTTGCTGAATATATCTATAGCTGATAATATATAATTTATATTTTTATTTTGAGTTTTAAATTTTTACATGCTACTAAATCAAGCATTTTGCCCAATTGATCATCCAACACTAGACAACAATCACTTTTCCTCGTTGGAAATTTATGTGCTTATTGGGCTAAAAAAAAGTGGTTGCGCGACGAGGCCCTCCCCCATGTGTAAACGTTTTGATGATATAAACCAGTCCTTAACTATCTTTCAAAAAGATAACCCGCTTTTCGTCTAAATCATTGATTTCCTGAAGTATCCCAGTCTTTAAGACTATAATATAGTCTCCAATTTTTTCAAAGCCCCACTTTCCCGCGAGCTATTTACCTCGTTTCTTTTATGTAAAAAACCCATTCCGCGAATCTTGATTCATTCGCTATGATTCTATAAGTAATCTCAGCAACCTTTTCTAACGTACTCTCGGTTCATTAGGATCTATACGCAATTTCACTCGCTTGTTTTGCTAATAAATCATTAGCTGCATTTCTCTCTTTCGTATTTTTTGTGTTTTAAATAAATTAATATCATGTTATTACAGGCCTTTATCTAAACTATTAACACCACTATATCTTCTTGTAACTCTTTTTTGTAATTTTCGTATTCTGAACCACAATATCAGCCATTTTCCCTTTATTCCTAAACGATCCGTTTTCAATATTTTACGATGGAACATTATTAGGCAAATGCATTTCTGGTAAAGGAAGTTTCTTTAACATTGAATGTAATAACACTGAACCCGTTTTCGCTTTTAAAATAATTTCAAATCAAATTAAATATAACAGTATTTTTAAATTTTAAAGGGTTAAAATATATTGAATTTTCCTTATGAGCGGTTTCGAGTTGTATTAATATATATGTAATAATATATTATATATAATAGATATATATTATATATATATATATAATAATATATATATATATATAATATATTATATATATATATATATATTATATATAATAATATATATAATATATATATATAATATATAATATATAATATATATAATTTTCAGAAGAAAATTTAAATTTTAAGAATTTGTAGATCTGATTGAAATTCACTAGATTTTTACCTCTATAGAAGTTTTAAGAAACTTTTTTTTTTTAATTAAATAAAAACCGAATGGCTTCCAAGCGTTATTGCAAAACTCTTTAAATTCTTTCCCATTCCATATCGTTTGAAATAAAGTGTAAGACTATATATTTAATATAATATATATATCTATATATATATATATATATATATATATATAGTATATTATAATATATATATATATATATATATATATATATGAGATTAGATCTTTTTTTAGCAAGCGAAAATAATACCGTTGACGACTTTCTTAATAAAAAAAAAAAAAAACAATTAGCGTTTTTTTTTTGGTTTGACGAGGAAGTTTATGATAATTTTGACTTATATAAATTGAACTTGTATTATATGCCTTCCTCTAGTATAAAAATCTTTTGTCTTACTTTGATTCGTATCCATCATAATGTCGTCAAATACAAACAAATTTTTTTTTATTTACATCTTTCGGATCTGGAATTCTTTCAGCTTCTTCAAAATAATTTTCTTTATATTTTTGTTTAGCTTTTTTAGGTAGATTCTATAGAAATCTATATTACCTCCTCCTGCTTTTAATAATTCATTAACTTCATTTTTATTATACCCTATATCAAATCCTGATTTTAAAAGCTTGTATTCAGGCTGATGTAAAGATTTGCCGAATATAAAAAGATTTTCATATTCTAACCACTTCGGCAAATGTAGTAATCTCAGCAGCAAATTTGTTTTTCTCACCAATAATTAATTAGAGCTCTATAACTGGGTGATGGTAATAGAAAATGATGCTTTTGGCTATTCTTTGTTTCATCTTTCCAGTGAATTGCAATATTGTTCATTCTATTTAATATAGAGAAAAAATAATCAATATTTTTTTCAATTTGCAAATATGATATTCAATCGTTTCCCCAAAAAAGGGAAACGATATACTATCCTTTAAAAACTCTAAAAATTCTAATAAGTTTTCTGTTACGAGTATTTCTTTTTTCATCTATCAAATCCATTTTTTTTTGTTTTTTGTATTTTTCCCCCTAACTTTAACTGGCAACTAACACGCATTTTATTTTTTCCTTAACTCTAACTTACAACTAACTTAAAACTAACATGTAATATCTTTTAGATTTTTGTTATTTTTTCTTAGACCTAACTTAAAATTACATACAACTAACATATAAAATTTTTGTTGGCCCCAGCTAACTTATTCTATAATTTACTAAAGCTAATGTGTTTATATTGTTTTCTAATATATAACATCTATCATCATTTCTCGATAATATTATTTTATTTACTTGTCTAGTGTACAAATTATTTTTTTAACTTTGTATTAAATTTAATCTCATATATAGAGTTTCTTCATTAAATAATACTTTTTTTTATAGTCATCAATGTTAATCATTTGATTGGCTTTTCTTTACTCCATTAGCTTTTTAAATTTTTTTTTCTAACGTTTTATAAGCATATAATTCTGCACTTAGTCCTACAAATTCTGTTATCGGTCTACCAGCTGTTTCGTCTTTCATTTTACCTAATAACTTTTTATTTTTTCTGAATATAATTATTTGTTTAGTAAAATCATATGTATCGAACAATCTTATATTCATTTTCGTATCTTTATATATATATAATATATATATATATATATATATATATTATATATATATATATATATATTATATATATAATATATATATATATATAATATAATATATATATATACCTCATATATATATATATAATATATATAGTATAATTATATATAATATATATATTATATGTATATATATATTATATATATATATTATATATATATACTATTATTATATAGTAATATATATATATATATATATATATAATACTATATATATATATATCATTAGTTTGTATATATTAGCATAATGAATCTATATCTGTAAACAATAATTTTGTTTTTCATTTTATTTATTTTTTATATGATTTTTAAGAAAGTCATACATTAAAGTTTTACTTAACTCTAAAATAGAGATTCCTTCATAGATAGGTTTATCAAATCTCAGTTTAGTTTTTTTCATATGACAAGCTATTAAATTTTCTGAAGATGTTTTAAATGATTCAAAATTTGGCTTATTTACTAATCTTTGAGCTTACTCTTCATTTTTCACTAGTCGTACATCGACTCTATTTCTTATGTTTTTCATCGTTTTACCAAACACAGAACTGTTCATTAATGTATAGAAATCCTTCTCAAAATCATTTCTCCCTTCCTTTCACTTTCTCGTGTTAAGATCAATATATGGTTTCATCCAATCGCTCTGATCAAATTCTAATATTCTATGTATTTTCGTTAGTTTCAATCCAAAGTTCAAACACTTTTAAATTTCTATAACGTATGATATATTTTTCTTAATTTTTCAAGTTTGGAACTAATTTTGTGACTTTATCTAACTTTAAGTTCTCCGCTGCTAAAGGGTAATCGTTAGGTAAATCATGTAGTTCTTTATTATATTCTAAATCAATTTCTAAGGTATATCCTTTTCTAGATTCATCACTGATATCCAAAACATCAAAATCGTTAATGTTTTTTATCCATTTAAAATTTCCTGTTGGTAAATACTGAGATATTTCATAACCATATAAATTAGTAGCATCTAAGTAAGTGATATAACTATGCTGTTTATTTTTATCATAACATTCCTGAATATATAGATTATTCGCCTTCGCATATCTATGTGTTATAGTACTGATTCTTCCTCTAATCCCATTTTCTCTCATTAACAACATATCTGGATCTTTTAATAAATCTAATTTTACTTTCATTTCTTTTAATAAAGCATTCCAAGATAACCCTGGAGATGCATAATAACGAGCTGGATCTAATTTATAAGTATTTAAACAAGTTGTTCTAAAGTTTTCAAACACATCAGCTAATAATAATTTAGCAAATTGTAAATATAAAATATGGTAATCTTTAAAAGTTTAATAATTAAATGTCTAGATAGTCTGTGCATGTTTTCATGAGATAATGCATTTAACATGACATTTTATTTTATTTT
>JABUQX010043838.1:17500-24694 GCA_015478945.1 Trachelipus rathkii
TATCTCTTATTTTTTTCTTACTTTTCCTCAACGAACTACTCAGATGCTTTTCGAACTCTATTCATATTTTGATGGTAATTCAAATCTTCACTCTTCCGCTCATTTCAAATCTGATCCCACTTTTACATCTTGAGTTGGTTCTCATCTTCAGCCTTCCGATTCAATTTTGACTTATTTGGATAGGATATCTCTGCTGGGCAACCTCAACCTGGTGAACTTTAACCCTTTAAAAACTCAACTTTTACATATCTCCTTGCCAAATACACCTCAAAACTTTCCTCTCAATTTCGTTCGTTATACCGTCTTATCTGTTAACAAAGGTAAAGATTCTTGATCTGAACATAAACAATAAATTGTCTTTAAAATCTGATATTACTATGGTTTCTAAGGCGACTCCAAGGATCCTGTGAGTTCTCTTCAGCACAGTATGTCAATCTATATCAATATATATATAAATGGGGGGAAGGAAGATTCCAGTTTCAATCATCTTCTGAATCGAATAGAGCCTAAGACTGGAGATTAATAAACTGTCCTTACTTTTTAGCTCCCTTGACTTCTTATCTTGCGAGGTTATGTTGTCACTTTCTCTTTCTCTCTCAACTACAGCTTGTTGAGGGAGCTGATCTCTATCATTTCACCACCTTTATATCACCATCGGTACAGAAGAAGTGCCATGCTTGCGCAGGAATTTTGTGTTTGGATAAATAACCCCAGATTTGCTGGTTGTTGTGCCTCTTTCTTTCCTACCTTTATCTATTCTTTGATCATCTCTGTTTCCTTCTGCAGTTAATATTCTTTACTGCAAAACTTTCATTGTCGCCTCAACTGAAAAATCAGCGTTTAGATGGAATTGGGTGTGTTTCTCTGCTTTTGCTTCCTTTAATATTCACTCGCTGAACACGTGAGTGGAGGAAAAGTGTATATCAACCATCACTTCTTAACAGATACATGCTCAAAAAAAAAAGAAAAAAAAATTAGCTCACTTCAACACTTTTTTTTACAAAAAAAAGAAAAAAAAAAAAAAAAGACCGACATACACATAACTAAAAAAGAAAATTTATCCGGCTCTAAAACTTCATTGGTATCAGCCTTCTGTTATTTTCTAAGATTTTTTCTTCTTTTTCTTATGTCCAAGCGATTTTGTCCTTTCAAAGAGTTCATAAATTATTTCTCTAAGAGATAGCTTTGAAGGCGGATGATTTTACCATCACTCTATTTCATGAATTTATGCTCGAGGATCAATGTTAAATATAGCGTTTATTTATAGTATATATATATATATATATTATATATATTATATATATATATAATTAGTATATATAATATGATATATATATATAATATATATATATATATATATATATAATATATATATAATAGTATATATATATAATACTATATATATATATATATATATTATATATAATGTATATATATATAGGCTTATATGTTTTCATTACACAAGCAAAATATTATTTTTCAATCAGATATCTCAAAAAGACTACAAACCAGCTACAGGGAAAGGAATAATTTTTGAAATGCTGGTAAAATTTTAGGGCGGAAAAATGTAAAAAAGAAAAAAAATCATATCTCAAAAACTAGCAATTGCTACAGCGAAAAGGAATACATTTTTGGAATCCTTGTAAAATTTTAGTTAGGAAATTGTTTAAAAATAATAATAAATAAATAAATAAATAATATTGGCTATTTTTTTTAGGAGCTGGGGTTGACATCTATATATTGATTATTTATAATATATATAATATATATATAATATATATAAATATTACTATAATAATAATATATATATTATATATATAATATATATATAATATATATTATATAATATAATATATTATTTGTCAAGGTATTACACGGCAAATGTAGGGGGCTCGAGACGACAGGGGAACAGCAGGGGGGGACGTTTTTACATCACCGTAGGGAGGGGCGGGGAGACCCCGCGACAGCCCAAATACCGAAAGAGCCGGGGGTTCCGGAGACCCTCCCCGGAGGGGGGTAATTAGTCCTACCCCGTAGTTCCCCGGAAGGCCGAGAGACCCCGACTCCTGCCATCGGTGCGGTATACCCTTGGGGTATTCTTTAGTACTAAAAAAAAAAAGCAAAATTTAATTAGAAGTCTATTTATTTTGAACGAGTAACGGTCTAAAAGGTCTTTAAATAGGCTCTTTAATAACATATTTATATAATTATTAACAATAATTTTTTATTTTCTTATTTTTTTTTACATTTCCTATCTAATAAAGATTTTACCAGGATTCAAAAATGTATTCTTTTCGCTGTAGCTATTGTAGTTTTTGGAGATTTTTTTTTAACATTTTTCGCACTAAAATTGGAACCCAGCAATTCCCAGCCAATGTATCTCCTTTTTCCTGTAGATATAGATTAGAGAGAGAGGTGTATTAGAGGAAGGAATTTGAAGAAATTTTTCAAATAATTCTGAAATAGAACAATTTCTTTCTTTATATATATTATTTTTATTTTTTGTGCTTTCGACGTTTCGAGCAATCAAACTGGTAACATATTTTTCTCCCTCACTGATCTATGGTCTTCTGGCCTTTAGGGATTATGGGGAGTCTAAGTGGTTGGTTGGGCACTTGACAATCTAAGGCTTTCGACAGATAGACACTCGCGCTACTTCAATAGCTTTCCTTCCTTCGCTTTACTTACTTGATGTTTTGGTTTTCTTTCAGATAATAGTATATAATTCCATTTTCGGCCTCCTTGTTGAAGGGAAGGACCTCGTTCCCCTTTTTTATTGAATTGTAGTGTTCTCAATGGTTCTGTTCTTATCTCCAACGTTATTCCTAATTTTCATCAGCGATCTTGTTAGCTTCTCTTTTAACTCCGTTCACATATCTTATGCTATGCGTTTTGAATTTCTCCATCCTTTCCAGCTCATCAAATTGTGCTTCCTGGTTTGTATCCTAAATTGGCCTCTGCGTTCTACAGATTTCGGATTCATTCTTGACGATCTGGGTCCAGGATTCTGCAGTGGGGTACCATTCTTGTGAAAATTTACCTCTTTAGAGACGGCTCTTATTCACCTGTGACACACATAAACAGTTATTGGACTGATTATAATAGTGAATTCGTCGAGAGACCTTATAATAAAATCCGGTTTCCTAAATGACTCCAGAAGACGCCTGGGAATGTCTTTTCAGAGTGCTAGAAACTTTGTTTCTTTCTCTTTCCAGTTTACTCCAGCTTATTAATAAGGCAAACATCACTAATGGAAACTGTTCTCACATTTGGGAAAGATCTAATTTCCACCCTTCGTTCCGATTGGGTTGAGGCTAAAGGCTAAGAAACTTAATAAATTGTTCTCGTAATTTTCTTACTTTTTTCCCTTGACCATTTTCTTTCTCTGCATGTATCGTGCATTAGGAGCCTATCTCGGTTTTCATAGGGTATTTATTAACTGGTAGGATGCTTCGAAAGAATTGGAACTCGTTCGCATTCCTCCACCATTGAATTTGCGTCATATTAACACATTAGTAGGTGCTTTTTATCTTCTTTTTCCCTGCACTATGAATATTGTGTGATATTTTGGGGGACTCAAGGCTCTTTTGCTGTGAGACCTCCTTCTTTTCAGCACATCAGATTTTTTGGATTCCTTGCCTTCATCTATTTGTTCCTGTTGTATGAAACCATGTCTTCTCTTTAAAGCTCCACGTCTGCGCCCATACTGAGGGAATTATCGTAAGCCAGTGGATTGCGGTGGGTTTACTCTTCCTTTGTTTTGTTTTTTGTGCTCTCCTTGAAAATCGCACTTGCTAGTTATGTAGGTATACTGCAAAAAAAAAAAGTAATAAATAAATAAATAAATAATCTACGATTGGCAAAAACTTCCCAAAGCAGTAATTTAAAGGTGAACCTTAGGTAGCTCCTTGCTTAATAAAATTTCAAATTACCAACCAATTTTCGACATTCAAAAGAGACAAATTAAATTGATTATTTATTGATTTTAAAATGAATGAGATTACTCGGTATTCAGAAAATCTAAAAAATAGATTCCAATTAATATCAGGTGTTCTTACAGTATAGTGTAGAGTTAATTCTCGAGCTTAGAGTTGATTAGTCTTCAAAATAGCAGAATATACATTCGATTCATTTACTGACAACAAAATATTTTATTGTTAAAACTCATAATATACATATAGCATATATAGTATATATATATATATATATATATATATATTATATATATATTTAATTATCAATATATAATATATATAGTATATATATAAAGTAGTTAATAAATGGTTGCTAGTTTATTTATTATTATTATATATATAATATTAAAAATTTAAAAACTTTGGGGGGAAAAAAAAAAAAAACATTATTCTATCAAGTAAAGAAGCATGAATTTTGAAGAGATTTTGCCTTCAAATTTCCACATGTAAATTTTTTTTTTCACGAATATAATAAGAAAATCAAAGAATTATTTCTACGAAATAAAGGTTTTGGTTCGTTAAACTAGGGGAAAATCTTGTATTAAGAATCTCGAACCAAGTGAAAAAGTTTTCTCATTTATCATGACAAAGTGAATGGAAATGAATCCCATTAATACCATTAATATATATTAATGTTATTTAGGTATGAAATGGTATTTTATTCTTAGCACTATGGGATATCAAATAAGTTAAGCATTTTTTTTCCTTCTATATTTGTGGCTAGCAATGAAACTGACATTATTCCTTTGATGTTGGAAGAGAAAAAAATTACTCATTTGTGTTTCATTTTTTTTTTATAAACTAATGAAGGTATGAACGATAAGAATCAATATGAGTTACTTCGAAGACCGAAATCGAGTACAGTACGTGAAATATTAACTAATTGAAGCTTAATCCCTTCTTTTTTTTTTTTTCTAAGCTCGCTTTCAATGAATATTTAAAGGTTAGTAAATTCCAATTTAACCCCTATAAATGATTTTTTTATTTATTTTATATCTTTTTATATATTATTATAAACATTATCCTATTATCTATTTATTAATTTCCTATTTATAGTATGTTAATATAGTTTATCTATTATATAGTTTTATTTTTATTATTTTTATCCTATTTCTATATTTTGCTATATTTTTTTATAATATTACTTATCTATTTATCTATTTAATATATTTTATCTATTTTGGATCACAAACTGCAATTATCTCTACGACAATTCTAATTTTTATTTTTGATTTAAGACTGACCCTAATTAATAGCTTTGGGGTTTGTTCTTACTAGTCTACAAGAAAAGTTTATGAGTTCTTGTGTATTAAGGGATTGATACAGAAGCACATTTGGTGAGAAAAGGGTAAAATTATCGTTTATTGTTGTAACACTCTAGGGCGAAGCGTTTTCTCAAACCGGGGGGGGGGTCGCGAAGACCCTCAGGGGGCCGCGGAGTGATTACGGTGGGTCGCGGTGGTCACAAGAAATAAAATATTTATAATCAAGATTTAGTTACTCAGTTAATTTATAAAAAGTTAATATTTTAATATGAATAAAAATCTTGTCATTAGCTCGACAAAGCATCTTTTAATTAAGAAAATTATATATATATAATATAATATATTATAATACATATATATATTTATATATATATAATATATAATAGTTATCGTATAATATATATATATATAGTATTATAGACTAATATATGTAACTAGATATTAATATATTATTATATATATATATAATAAATGGTACGGGGGTAAGGCGGTAATCAAACGAACGGCGATTCTAAGGTAAAGTGAGTAGAGATGTGTTCAGGGGTGCATAGGTGTTCGATGGCAGCGCAATAGGGCGCTTAAAGACGCGGGTGCGATCGAAGCAGGTGGGAATGGAGGAATCGTTTTTATGATTTATTTTTTATATTTATATATAATAGTAATATATATATATGTATATATATTAATTAGTGTGGGTAGATTATTGGCTGCCGGAGGTTACTTTAACTGTTATGCTTTTGGCTTTCTGGGGGGTCGCGAGACTTAAAAGGTTGGGAAACCCTGCTCTAGAGTTTTAATAATTTGGGAAAGATTCAGCTCCCATATCCTCGTTATTATATATATATATTATATATATATAATATATATATATATATATTATTATATATATTATATGTTATATTATATAGTATATATTTATTTATATATATATGGGATTCAGAAGTCGCCATATATAGGGTACTGTTATAATGTGTAATTGGAACTCTTTTGCCCCTGTTTTGTAATTTTTTCAGATACCGCCTTGTGATGCCTGACAAAAGAACATGCTAATTCAAGTTCCATAGATGAGGGCCTTTTTTGTCCTGGTGTATTGCAAGATGGCTGCAGACTTTTAACAGGTAAAATGGAGCCAACCTATTCCAACCGAAACAGTTTTTGGAATTTTTTTTTTTTCTTATTCGGTTCGATCCCGTGGCGAACGTTTTGCGTAAAGTTTGAAAAAAAACTGGGTCCTGTTTGTATTCGATTAAATGGAGAAACTGGCAGGAGCCACGTACCAGAACCGATGAGAGAAACTCTGTCAGGCTGGAGCAGGATTCTCGCAGCATTCGTATAACTTACAAAGACACTGAAGAAGTACAAGTCGATTACTCTGCTGACTGTGTGGAGGTGGGCTCCAACGCGAGTATCAATTGTTGCTATTGTCGTATTATACAATTAGGTGGCATCTCGAAACAAATTGCAAATAGCCACAGCCACAGTTGGACCGACCCTTCTGTGAGGTCGACTTGGTGAGACGGGTATGGAGTTTTTGGTGAAATGGGGGGCTCCTACACGGAAATTTGCATGAAACGACGGGACAACCTTAGCAAGAAGATCTCTTGTTTACCGACGGAGGCTAACTAGTTTAACGTTAGATGGGAGGTTAATGCGGACAAAACATGCGTTAAATACTGGTGTGTGCTTAACTGCCGTTACACCAGAATGGAATTCCAAGGCGAAGATTGAGTACATTTATATGGTTGTTTGTGGATATTGTGATGGTTTTGCCGAGCTTCGCGAATAATGGGGTGATAGAATCATGGGGCCCAATATTTGTTGAATAGGTATAGATTCTTTTAAAATGTGCGACAAGTATCTCTTCACATGCTGCAATGCATTATTTGGAGCCAAATACTCCCAGCAACGCAAACGAGAACGGTAACTCACCGCTTTTTCACATTAAGCTCTGCAGG
>JABUQX010043839.1:0-12115 GCA_015478945.1 Trachelipus rathkii
CGTAAAATTTCGAACCCTAAAATATAATCATACCTTAACAACAAAATAATAGAAATAAAATTAATGTAACGTCCATAATTAACTTTTTAAATAAATGAATCTTGAATGGGCTCGTTTAATCATAAAAAACTTTAATATACTTTGCTCTTAGTATTTGCAAGAATGAAGTTTAATCAAAACTTGTGACAGGAGAGTTCCACAGTGTGAAGTTGGAATGTCAAAACACTAGGTATGAATTTATCGACCTGACTTGCCACATGATGTTGTAAAACACCAAACCACAACGACCTTACAGGTGCAGCGAAAATCAAGTCATATACTTATTAACACACATAAAGGCCAGATATTACAGACATCCCATCTCACTTCTCAGAGGTTGAAAGAAGTGTAATTCAGTAACGGTGGCTTCAAATCTATGCGTAACCGGATTTTGAGAACGATACAGGTCATCCTTACTAGCAAGTACTAAGCAAGAAACATGCAGCATCTATTTATGCTCAAAAGGACAGTTATCATCGTCGTAATATGATATAGAGTGAATTAGGAATGCACCTCGTTCAAATAACGTTTGTTACATTTTGTGAAAAAATACAAGAAAATTGTACGTAAAAAAAATATATATATATCAGTGTTGCTCCGATGTACTACAATTAAGTAAATGACTTACAATCCCTTAAAGTTTTACGATTCTACTTTAGAAATAAAATGTGAGTAATTATAATTAAATTTACTTAATGGTAATAAAAAATTGAAACTTGTGTGCGTTGACTACAGAAACTGAGTCAAGCGAAATTAGCATTTCTTTTATAGACAATCTCTTAAGACTGCAAAATCAGGCACAATATTTACCGATCCTTTCTGAAATTTGTATGGGATTCCCCAATTCAATACGCCACAACTACTTTTGCCTTACGATCTTTGAAATTGAAATCAATCGCCACCGCTACATATATATATATATATATATATATATATATATTATAGATATATATATAGTTATATATATAATATATATATATATATATATATATATAGTACATATGTATTATCGTATATACTATATATATTACTATATATATATATATATCATATATATAATATATATCATCCATATATATATATATTGGAAAGAATTTATTTATTTAACAGAAAATAAATAATACATGATAGGAAGGATACATTTAATGTGGTCATATATTGTATGAAGGTTTGTAGTTTGTTTTCTTTATTATCATTTCCCATTTAATTTCTCTTCTTTACTTGAGAAATGAGATCAAATTCCAGCAACATAAACATGATTTCCCCCCATTCCGGGGAGGAGAACCCCACCAAAAAAAAAAAAAAAAAAAACTTCACAGAATTATGAGACTGCGGTAAGTATTTTGTATTTTGTGGTGCGCTTCGGAATTATGTATACGATGCAAGAAGAATCGACTTGATTAGACTGTTTTCAATGCGGAGAAAAGATTGAAAGTTTCAGAATAAAAAAAGAAACGTTCTCTTCAAGCCCAATAGTAACAAATGATCTTTCCTTATGAATATAAAATTACTAACTATAAGGTAATATAGTGTAGTATCTAATGATATAATATAATTTCCAAAATTATAATATAGCATAATAGATATATATATACTTATTTACTATATATAAGTATACTATATATATATATATATATAATATCATATATATGCTATTTTGAGGTTCGAAATTTTAACATGTGATCATCAATTAGTACTTGTGCCTTATAAAATAATATGCTTTATTATGTGACAAATGAGCTTAACTATTTATTTATTTCCCGTTACATTAACATCCTATTGGCATACAAATATCACCAAACAGTTGTTAACATGAAAATACAGCGTATATAGGAATAATACCAAAATGATCGACAGGTCAAATGGTCGACATTTGTAAAAGAAAACAATCTGGTAATTTAGAGTTTCTTTAACGAATCCAACACTAACCTAACCTACAACCTAACCGTAACCCGTTACTAACCTAAACACCGCTAACCTAAACCTAAAGCCTAACCTAACAATAACCTAGCCCTAAACCTAACCTAACGAACCTAACCTAACTACACCTAACCTAACCCTAACCTAAGTTAACCTAACAACGTACCTAACCTAACACCTAACTAACCTAACCTAACCTAACCATAACTAACATAGCCTAAGCCCTAACCTAATCTAACAACCTAACCTAACCGTAACCCTAACCTAACCTAAACCTAACCTAACCTAACCTAACCTAACCTAACCTAAAAATATCTTAACGACTACGGCGGGCTGTAGGGGAACTTTTTTTAAATCTCGTGTCGAACATTTTCCCTGTCGACCATTTTCTCTGTCGACCATTTTATCTGTCGACCATTTGTTCTTGTCCCCCGTAAAAGTTACCAAATGTCTCCAATTTTAACTTGCTGTGATGCTGTGATTTTATTGATTTAAATCGGCTAATTCATGTAATAAGTCTATCACTATTCAATTCGTAATTAATTTTTATAAATTTTGGTAATGGTTAAACTAAAATATTTTAATTGAAACATTTTATTATGCAATACAAATTTTCACCTCATCGGAGCATATGAAAATCTGAACTCAAAATCTCAAGTTCACTTCTGTCATGATATTCTCTCTTGCGAGCTGACGCTTAGATCTCCAGTTTGTTTGCATTACCCGTCAGCTATTCTTCTAAATTGTATATGAGCTAAAACGTAGTATTTTTTTTATTTATATTTATTCTTTAAATGGAGATTCTCTATTTGAATATGGGTTTACTGACGTAAAAAAATTCTTGTAGGAGTTCACTGCGGGAGTGTGAAGCAGGAAACATGCTTTAATTGTGGCGTTTTTCTGTTGTTGTTTATATCGTGTAATAAGTGTATAATTAAATTGTGTTTCTGAGACCATGGGCGATCAGTTATTTAGGATTTTTAGTTTGTCCTTAGTTTTTATCAGATTCTAAGCTAAAAACCTTCTTTTTGTTTTTGTCATCTTTCTGTTACTACTGCTAGAAAACCTAGCAAGCTCTGTACACGTTTTAGATTAAATTTTATGTGGTGATTGTTTTTTGCATTTAATTCAGAGCCTCTGACGTTCTTGATAACCGGCATATTCTTTCAAGTGCCCTGAAGTACGTATAAACTTATCCTCAAAAAATAGTATCTTAATTTAGGGTATCCGATTGATGTTTTCAATCGCTCCTACGAATTTTATTGATTACGTAATCTGTTTCTGAAATATTAAAATTTTGACCAAAGGAAGACAATTCTTCAAACGAAATATAGAGATAATAAAGAAGCTGAAGAAAAATTTGTTTCCGACATTTTAACGTCTTAGTCTCTACCACTGACTTATTTCCTAAAAGAGATTCTACTAATTTTTGTCATTCGAATTTAATTGCGCTTTATTAAAAAATTTTTTTGGATTACATTAAAATTAAATGTGGTTTGTATAACATAATACTCAAAATATTTTTCCTCTGATATTTACCCAAAAGGTAATTTTTTTTACCTTTGTTTTGACGTGTATTTTCATAGTATCGATAAAACTTTAAAAATAATATCGAGTTATCAACACAATCCAAATTATTCTCTTGAATTTTAAGTTGCGCTGGTATATTCGATATTAATTACGATTAATCCTTATAGTAACTTCCCATAATTACAACCAACAGTTAATAAGCAGCATGCTTCGATGACCTAGAAAATATTACAAGATTAAAATTATAATATATGACTTCACCGATTTCAAGATCTTCGAAATAGTTTCTGCGAGGGATGAACTATATATATTTGTAGATATTACTAGGATTTATGAGTGGGCTGTTATATGGTATATAGTTATTCTTATAATTAGGGTTTAGTTAGATATACAGATAATAGTTTATATATATATATAATATTATAATATATATTTTATTAGGATGTGCATATCTACTTAATATATTAATTATTGTATTATAAAGTATTTTTAATATATTAATATATTATATATACTAATATGGTTTAAAGAAGTGGAGTTCAAAAGATATTGCGGGAAAATATAAAAATAAGGATGAAATAAAACTATACTTCTTTAAATCATATAATATGTGATATTCAATAGTGTTAACTTCAAAAGATCTCTAAACGATCTTTTTATACTTTAAATATATGTCTTTCGTTTGCATATTTTTTTAGGCTTATTTATTTATTACTTATTTATTATTATTATTATATTAATTATTATATATATATTATTATTCTTATTTATATTTAATTTTTTTTTTTTTTTTTTTTTTTTTATTATTGTTATCTATATATTTATTTATTATTTTTATTATTAATCATATTATATAAATTATTATTATATTATATTTTATTTTTCATTTATTCGTACGAAATATTTAAAGAATTAAAAATTAATTCTCCCATTTACGGGCCCGTAGCGCCGGGGGATAGAAAGGGGGCTGACGAATACCCCCCTCGTCCACTCGGGAGGCCGAGACGTCCGACTCCTGCAATCTTTAACGGTTACCCTATTTTATCCTTTATAAAAAAAAAAAAATTAATCTTTCCTTTACAATTTGGAATTACTTTAACTAGAAATGGACGTCGGTTATATTACTTTTGAGTTATCGGGGGTCCTGTTGATAGGCCTCCACCCGGTATCAAAAAATAATAAAAATAATTATGATTAAAATTGTTAATCAAAAGTCTATATTTATTTATATATATTATTATAAGTATTATATATATAAGTTATACTATATTATATAATATATGATTTTATATATATATTATATATTATTTATATTATATTTAATATATTATATTATTATAATAATATTATTGTATAATATATTTTCAATATTATAATAATTTACATAAAATATTTAGCAATATTATATTTTATAGTAAATATTTACAATATTTATAGTATTATTAAAGTATTATTATTTAATATATTAATATATATATATATAATTATTATTAGTATATTTTATATAATTAATATATATATATATATTTTTATATATATTATATATTATATATTATATATTATATATAGGTAGAAGCAGTAGTAAATTGTTTGTGTGGTATAACTATGGTCTTCCATGGGTTAAGTATATATATATAATATTATATAAATATATATTAATATTATTAGAGCAGATGATTGGGCTTTGATTAGAACAAAATGTTTACAGTACTATTTTATGCTTTTATATTATAATAATTATATATTTATATATATTATTAATATATTTATATATATATTTAATATTATTTATATATATATATATATATGGGTGTGTGTTGTGGTGCGTGTTAAAGAACAAGTTATAATATTTTTAAAGCTCCACAATTTTACATAAAAACTAATTTCTCTAATTGCATGGTTAAAAAATACCTTATCCAGCAAATAATTATTTCTCATAGTTTTTGAAAAAAATCTCTCGCTACATATAGTAAATTAATATATTATAAGATAATATAAATAATATATTACCTAATATAACATTATAAATTATACTTTTAGACGAGAAATTTCTATGATTAATTATTAGTATTAGTTATATATAATATATATGTATATTATATTATTATTATATATCATATATATATACTAATAGATATTATATATAATTAATATATTATATCTTTATATTTTATTATATTATATATTTTTTATATATACTTATATATATATATAATATTATGTTATATATTTATATTATAATATATTATTATATATAATTATTTTATAATATATATAAATAAATAAATTATTATTATAATAAATTATTATTATATTATATTATTATATAAATTATATATACGTTATAGTTTATTATTTATATTTTTTATATATATCAATAATTTTATTTTATGAAAAACTTACAAAACTTGAACAATAATAATATATTTTATATAAAAAATAGAAATATCTTAATTCTTATAACACTGATAAAATAATTTAATTAATTAGAAAAAGGATAATATTTGGACGATTTTCATCTTCTCTGTAATATATATCAATGATACCTTAATATTTTATATCAATACAATTAATTAAATTTTAATTAAAATCTCATGAAATGAACGCATATGTTTTTTACGCTTTCTTTTTTTTTTTTAAATCTGTTTTAATTTTTGAATTATTTTTATATTTTGCCTATTTTTATTAATATTAAAATTAAAAATAAATTTAAGTGACACTAAATATCTAAAAAAAGGAAAATCATTTTAAATAAATTATGAATCATTAAGAATATTCTTTTTTGTTCTGTTAATTTATGAATAAAAAAATCAGTGTCTCGTTAAATAAACGCTGCATTGATCAATTTACTCTCAAAAAAGTTTTGCTACTCGATTAAGGGCAAAAGAATGAGATGTGAATTTGATAAATAATACAATGTACCTGAATAATTAAAAGAATCTATAAATCATAAAATCTATGAAATATTGCCTTAATCAAAAGCAATATATGTTAAATTATTATATATTATATATTATATTATATTATTTTTAATATATTTTATTAATTATATATATTATATTTATATATTTATATAGTATATATAAGTAATTAATTATATAATTATGTATATAATTATATATAATAGATATATATATATTATTATATTATATATATATATTATATATTATAAATATAAGTATAGATATTAATATATAATTATATATATATATAAAATAATAAGTATATATATACAGTAATATAATAATATAATATAATAATATATATATATATATTATATATATATATATATATATACACATATAATATAATAGTATTATATATATAAAGTTAGTATATATTACTTATATATATATATATATATATAAAGTATATATAATATATATAAAACGTATAAATTAATATATATATATATAATAATAGTATATAATAGTATTATTATATTATATAGATATACTATAATATAATATAATATATAATAATATAATAATATATATTAATAATATATATACTATAATAATAATAGTTAATATATATAATAATTTATATATTATATTATATAATATATATAATAATATAGTATATACATATAGAAATAATATATATATAATAATTCCTTATATTTATATTTTTATTATAGTATTTATATTATATATAATATATATGATATATTATATATTTATATTATTTAATATTTTATATATGATTTATTATATATAATATAAAAATAATATATATATTTAATTTATATATTATGATTAAGTTAATTAATATAATCATATTAATTAATATATATATATATATTATAGTAGTTTTCAGTATAAATATAAATTCATTATAAGTCGTTTTTTATATTGTAGTTTCCCTACTTTCTGAATCATCAAATTTTTACTTAGTTGACAAAAATAAATTTATTTTCTAATGAAAATTAATAACGCAAAATCAATATATTTTAATGAAAAATAATTTGAATTAATTTTATTTATATTATAATTTTTTTTAAAAAAAAAATAGTTAATATTTGGTTACATTTTCACTTAAGGAATGTAATAAAGATTTATTATTTATTAAATAACACTAATTAAAATTAATTTTAAACTTTTTTTTTATGCATGCTCTGAAATATAAAATCTGAACTCTTGTCTTTGTACTCTTTTTTTTTTTTTTTTTCTTTCAATAAATTAGAATTAAAAGTAATTTAAAATTTGATTTAACTTAAAAAAATACAAAATTAAGAAACGAAATATTTTAATAAAATAGCGAGGAATTAAAAATAAGGGATTTTATACTTGTATTCGTGCTAAACTTTCCTTTTTCTGCAATTGAATAAATGATCAGCACGTGATATAAATTGGTGTATTGAATTTATCAAGATATCATCAGGAAAGAGAATAAGATTTATTATTTTTTATTCCGAGTATAAATATATTGTTTATAACCCTCATAATGTAAATTTTGACTTCCTTAAAGTTTACCTGCTTTCAAAACATTTGAAATATTAAAATTTAACAATTTACTAAACTAGATAATATAAATAGTATATATATATAAATATAGTAATTATATATATAAAATAAATAAAATTATATAAAAGTTAAAGAATATGTTTAAAGTATATTAGTCTCTCTCTTTTTCACATATGATATAATATGTATATATATATAATATTATATATATATTAATATAATATATATATATATAATAATATATATATTTTATATATTATATATATATATTTATATAATATATAATTACTTATATATATATAATATATATATATATTATTATATTAATATACTTGTATATAATATATATATATATTATATTTATATATATATATAACTAATATTAATATAGATATAAATAATTATATAATATAATTAATAAATATAATTATATATAACTATATATATATTATCTAAATAGTTAATAATATAATATTATATATATAATAATATATATATTAATATTTATATATAGTTATAATTTATATATATATATATATATTATAATCTTTTTAGTATATTATCTATAGATTTTCAATATACTGAAAAGGACAGGAAAAAAGATAATAGAATTATAAATTAAATTAACAATTATAAAGTTTTTATTTATTATTCCGTGCAATATGTGGGTCCAACTACTACTATCTATCTATCTATCTACTTTCTATCTATTCTATCTACTATCTATCTATCATCTATCATCTATCTATCTATCTATCATCCATCCATCCATCTTCTATCTATCTATCTATCCATTATAATATATCAATATATATATTATTTATATATTTAATTTTATTTTATTTGTTATTTTATTATATTTTATATGATTGTTCGAAATTTTATTTAATTTGTATTTATATAAAATAGTAAAATTTTCTATGTGAGTCATAGAATATATGGAGAGAGCATTAAAATATTAATAATTATATACTTTTATTTATATTATATATATTATATATATATATTCAACTACTGTTTAAAGCATCCATACAAAAACCATATTGATAAAAAATAACTTAAGGAAGAACATAAAATAGTGTACAGGAAAAAAATATGTATCTTGTTTGCCCAATAACTCAAAGAATTTTCTTTATCCAATCCAAGAGAAACCAAAGAATATTAATCCTTTCTATCTTCCATAAAAAAGAAAGAATAACTCCTTTGTCCACTGACTAGTTAAAGTCGCCAGACATTTTATAAAAGAATTTAAGGAAAGTTTATGGTCCCTAAAGACTTTCATATCAAAATAAGAAATAAACCATAGGTGATAATATATTATCAAATTATTTTATCTATCCCTCTTTATATAAATTATTAGATTATTTTTTATATTAATATATTTTTTATATAATTATACACTACGTAGATTAGATTATTATATAATTTAATTTTTAATAGTTAGATATATGTAATCATATTCAATGTTCCAAAAGTATTATTATATATTATCCATTTACCATATAGTAATTATAATCTAATAATATTAGATAATTATATTAAAGTATAATATATATATAAATAATATAGTTATATAATATATATATAATATATATATTTTATTATTTATATATATATTTAATTTAATATATTTATTATTGATTTATATATTTATTATATTATATAATATATTATTATATATTATTATATATTTATTTATTTAGTATATATGATATTTAATAGTATATATATAATATAGATATATAGAATTTTTAATTTATAATATATTGTATAATATAAATTATATATTTTAATATTAATATATTATATATATTATTAATATATTAATTATTATTAATATATATAATAATTATTATTTATTAGTATAATTTAGTATATAATAGTCTTCATATATTATAATATTTCTTATTGCTACAATTGAACATCAAACGGACGCCTTTCAAGATTGAGTTTAACTGCTTGGTCAGCCGCTCAAAATGCTACGAAATACGAAAGCTTCTTAGCGGAAATAATCAGACTAATAATACAAGGGCTAACTTGACTACATCTCACATGTGCAGTTCATACCCTCACATAAAAATACACCTCTGGATCCACACATAAAATTAAATGGCAATCTAAAACTTAGCCGTGAATCGAATTTGTAAAAAACAAAGAATACCCTCACAGCACCTCGGCTACCAGCAAATTATCACATGCTACGGCACCAGCAATATCACAGCTACGGGCACCAGCAATATCACAGCCTCGCACCAGCACCTATCACAGTCCAAATGCAAAAACGAGTATAGATAAAAAAAGCTCTAGTTAAAAATAACAGCTGCCTGCCCTCCATACCCACCATCCCTAACTACGAGACATTTTAAAATCTTCCTCTGTAGATAATGTCCTCTCAAAATGATTGTGGCGTGCCAATTATACAAGCAGTCATTCCAGTAAATTGTACACCTTACATCCTTAAACTATTGCGTCAACCTCTTCCCACCGAGAAGAAAAAGGAGCACACCAAACTTGTACTGCTCTGACATTACAAACATACCTCTCATCCTCTAGCTCCCAATAATACTCCTCCAATATGAACGCACATATAACAAACAGTAAAGAACGATTCGCATATCAATTATCCACCCACTTCAGGCACTCCGCCCGAGCACTCCGCCCGGAACGCACATCCGCCCGAGGCATCCGCCCGAGCAGCGTCTCCGCCCGAAAATATCCCTACAGAAACTGCTCTTTGGTCACCGTCAAAACCAAAGAAAATGCTTTCCCATTACGCCTTCAGCCATCCCTTCCTCCCTAAATGCTTTTCCTCCCCTTGTCTCATAGATTGTTCCCCCTCCACAATTCAACGACAGCAAAGCATCTCCACAAGACTGCCGGAAGAACCTAAAACACATGGAAACATAGCTTCATCATTTCTCTGGACGGACTCTGTGTTCCCTCTGCTACCTGCCCTATATCTCATGGACGCCCTCAATCTACATAGAACAGGAGTTGGGGGATAACCAGCTAAATATGATATATGAAATATAATAATATACTAATAAATTGATTAATATATATATAATATATATATAATATATAAATAATATATAATATACTATATATATACTATATAAATAAATATATATATATATATAATATATATATAATATATAGTATAAAAATAATAATATATATAATATAAATAAATAATATATATATAGAAGAAATATATATATAATAAATATAGGAAATACTACTAGTTATAATATAATAATGTTGTTAAATGTAAGGTCTCTCCTCGAAATGTAATTAATACCGGTGAAGTGAGTGAGGAGAACATAAGGAGATGATAGATGGTAAGGAAAAGGTAATTAAAATGTATGGAGAATGGAAGACACGGGAGGTATCCTGCCTTATGACGCGGATGGTCTGAAAGTAAATGCGAAAGAAGTAGTTATAGTTAGTGAGGAGGAAGTACGGGTTAAGAAGTCATTGTGAGTCAATGAGCAAATCAAACAATATCGAGCTTAAGTACGTTAAATATTTGTGCGAAAGAAACGAATAATGAAGTAAGTTAGGAAAGTTCGTAAATGTAGGAAAGTAATGATGCAAAAATATCAATCCTCGGGGAAGAAAGGAATTAAGTTTTGTTGCGCAGTATTGCATGGGTAAGTGTTGGTACCGTCTTGTTAATGTTATTATGGATGAAACATGGTGTGGTGGATAAAAAGGTAAAACTATCAGCTTCAAAATTTGAATCTATCATATAAAGGAAGATTTGGAATCATCTTAAGTTTCCTTTTCAAGCGATAATATAAAATGACAAAGTGAAGAAAAAAAACGCATTAGAGAATGTGAGGTATGAAAGAGAAGGACAACATGGGAGAATCAAATGAAAGTACATTGGAAGTTGGTCCATTGGAGAGGAATGATGATAAGTCGGGTCTGCAACGCAATGTAAAGGAGGGTGCTGAAGCAACCATCTGGGAAACCAAGAGAAATGACTTGATCAGTAAAGAATGTCTGACGGAAAGGACTGGAGTTGGCAATGCGAAATGAAAGGTGAATAATTAGAGTGAAAGACGGGGTTGCTGAGGGTATATGGACCATGGACTGCCTGCCCAATTATGAAAACCACATACATGACGAGATCCCAACAGGAGGGTCCAATCGCG
>JABUQX010043840.1:0-22500 GCA_015478945.1 Trachelipus rathkii
CGGTGTACTTCGTTCCATCAATTTAGGTGTTTTAACCGTTTTCGCATTTGTATCATTGAAACGCTTTCGCGTTTTCGTGCGCCGCTTCACTGTTCATCAGTATTGGGCAATATTTTTAAACGTTTTCCTCAAAAAATATTTCCTGCCTTTGAAAATGAAAATAATATCTCTGAATATGGAGGAGACTGGAAAGGAGAGTAATGTTTGGGCTAGTACTGCTATATTTGGGAATTTAGCTTTGTTCACTCCACCAATTATTAAGGAATTCTTTTTTTCCCAGATTAGAAATTGATTTTTCTGGTAAAAAAATTTCAATTTCTTCAAAATTCACTTTTGGCCTGCTTTCACTTTTTTTCTTTTAGACTAACTGACTCCTGTCATTTTTCACTTTCTTTCTTAAACTAATAAAAACCTTAAAACTTTTTGATAATTTCTTTTCTTAATGCTCCTGATGATGATTTTGAGGTATGTGGCAAAATCTAAGTTTGTGTAGATAATGCTCGTTTTCACAAAATGGCTCTCATCCTTACAGACCTTCTTCTGTACTGCTACTACTATTATCTCTTTCTATTATTTCTTCAAGCATCCATTTTCAACTCAATTCTCTTTTTTCATTAGAAAATAAAGTCAGTTAGTATCTTGGGTCTACTACAGTATTTAAAACAATTATCTTGTATATATGCCTATTGATCCTTTCTCTTCCTTTTTATTCACATAAATCTAAACTCTAATGCCTTCTTAGCTCTTCTTTTTTCTCTGCTGTCATCCTCAGAGTTTGAGAGATATGCTGGAGAGCTCAAATATGTAGAATAATTGATGATATAATTCATTTTGCCTTATAGTTTCCGTAACCATGAGAAATGGTTGCAAAACTCTTAGAATTTTTTCAAGTATTTGCCATTTATTAGCAGTCAAAGCTTAAATGATTAATTGTTCTATAATACAAACTTGCAAAGAGGTCTTTTCAAACATTCAATTCTTTCTAGAATCAAATATTTGCTATTCCACCTTGTATTAACATCTTGAATTAGTATAAGTGGGCTTGTAAGATGTGGATCCAAGTCTCTTTGCATTCTTTTAAGTTAATTACAGCTCAAAAACTGGAATGATTGAAATGTGTACAAATATTCCTACATTTCTTAATTAAATCACACTGTTCTTTGAGAAAATAAGGCATCTTTAATACATTGAAGTTTATGAATAAAACAAGAAAAACTTGTGTATCCTGCTGGATCAGTTCCAAGTTTCATGTTATATGCTCCATCTCGAAGAATCAAATGGATTATGTTAGGAGGAATTTTATTCATCGTAATTTCAAAACTCATAGTGATTTTAATTCCAGAATGAGATCCTGGGAAATACTTTCAATGGAGTACACAGTCCATTTTTTTCAAACTCGCTGGTAAGCCAGAGTGTAGTTAAAGAAATAAATGAGTCGTTTGAATTACTTAGCTCTATATATCTGTAGTAAATTATAGCTGATCAGCCTTAGATAACTTCTCGAATATTGCTGATCTCAATTCCCTGTATGAAGTTTGTAAAATTTTCTCTACAAAATATTTTCTACTAGGAATAAGATATTTTGGTTGAAGATGGGGCAATAAGTTCTATGAATCCCTTCTCTTCTGTGACTGTGAATGGCCGGTTACTAATTCCGATAAAATTCATTATTTTCTGTGATTTTGGGTCATTAATATGCCAAATCTTTTTTGGGGGAGAAACTCTCCTCAAAGCTCACTTATTTCACGGCTTGGATCTATTGCTCTTTTGTGCTTTCCCCTGTTCTAGAAAACACAAGACTCTCCCTTTTACTATTAAAATTTTTAGACTTCCAGATATTCTCTTCAATGATGATTTTCCATATGTTCATAAAGTGTCGTTGTACTAAATATAAGATTTTATGTTGAAAGTTATATAAAATATTTTTTACATTTCTTTATATAGTTAAAGGAAAGTTGACAAGAAATTCCGGTTCCGGCCGGAATTTTTTTTGTGATTCCGGCTAATTCCGGTTCCGGCCGGAACTGAAAATTTCAGTTCCGGTACACCCCTAATATATATATATATATATATATATATATATATATATATATATATATATATATATATATATATATATATATATATATATATATATATATATATATATATATATATATATATATATATATATATATATATATATATATATATATATATATATATATATATGGCCAAACTAAAGAAGGTACCCGCATGATATCTCTAAAACTAAGATAGGTACAAGAAAACTAATAACGTATATGGAATCAGCGTATGAAATTTGTATGGAAAAATTTTTTTTTTTTAAATCTCCAAAACTACGATAGGTTACAATAAAACTAATAACATATATGGAATCAGCATATGAAATTTGTATGAAAAAAAAGGATTTTTTTTTTTTAAAAAATGCTAATAACATATTTGATCATCAATACATTTTTTTATTTTTTACTTATGGCTCAGCCAACAGAGTGTGACAGAGGGGACAATGTCCCCAGAACCGAGAAGATCCCGACTCTTTGCGGTTTACCAGGGGGTATTCTTTTAGTTAAAATTAAAAAAAAATTCTTTTTTTTGCATACAAATTCATACGCTGATTCCATATATGTTATTGGTTTTTTTGTACCTATCGTAGTTTTGAAGATATCATTTTCAGCAAATTTCATCTTAATTCCATCTGTATATGTTATTGGTTTCTTGTATATAGTTCAAGACCAGTATAGTTTCACACATATATATATATATATATATATATATATATATATATATATATATATATATATATATATATATATATATATATATATATATTATATATATATATATATATATATATATATATATATATATATATATATATATATATATATATATATATATATATATATATATATATATATATTTTTAAAGAAAAGTTTAACACAATGTTTTTTTACATCATAGTCTTTATTTGCCTGGTGATTTGTAAAGTAGCCTACGCCATAAAGTGGGATAGAATGAAATTTGATCAGTTGGAGTATTGGAAAAGCCTATGGGCTTATTCAGGTCTGTAACTTTTTTTTCTAAAGATGTCATTTTTTTTATACTTCATTACAATTTATTTAGAATCCATGCTGTGATTTTTATAATGCTGGATGACTGACCAAAACACAATTACCATATATATATAGTTTACACCAAAATCTATTTGAAAGGTATGGCCAACCTGCCTTTCATGGAGTACTTGGTCAACTAAAATACAAAAAAAGTAACACGCAAACATGGTTCAAACATAGTTGCCAGAAATATATATATATATATATATATATATATATATATATATATATATATATATATATATATATATATATATATATATATATATATATATATATATATATATATATATATATATATATATATAATTAATATTATAAATTTTTTTTTTTTTTTTTATAAAGTCACGAAAGGGAGGTTGTTCCTGAAATTCGAATAGATCTTTTGCATAAATGATAAATATTTGTTGCTTCAATAAATAATGTTATATGCATCTCGGAATCTTTCAGTCACTTGTCTTGATAGGCCCATGTGGCTTCTTACTGTCTTTTTGTTTCTAATCATTTTAGTGCATTTCTAGTTTTCTTAGACAAAATCATGTAAATAAAAAGCTGGGCTCTTCTAATAAATAATTAGATTTAAGAAATAAAAATTTAAAAAAAAAAACTGAAAAAAGTTTTGCCGTCTTCAAACTTCCAATTAATGACATTTATTGCCAGATGCTTATTTGAAAAAAAAAAATTTTTTAGACAAATTTAGGATGAAGCAACATTTTATTACTTTTTCAATAATCACTGGCTGGCAATTAGCTCACCCCTAAGATAAATGCTCATGTGCCATGTATTCATTTGCACTACAAAATAATGTTTTTTCCAATCTAATGTAGTTAAAAGGAGGAGAATTAAAGGCTCCTGTCTGTTATCTGCCTCCAGTTAAGCTCAAGTCAAATTTTTTTAAATCTACACCAATAATAAGGTGTACAAAGTGTCTTGGTGCTAGATGCGTGTTTTTTTTTAAACAATGCAAAAGTGAAATAAATTCTAAATATGAATTATTTACATTAGGTGAAGTTATTTATATATTAAATAAAGTTTGAGTTAGTATTCCGCACACAAAAACTTTTTTAAAAATATTTTTAAAGGTATGAAACGCTTTATTTCCATACTTTCAATTGGAATTTACACATTTTTACTTCAGTTTTATGAATAATGTGTTTGAATTCATGCAAATCGATATGTATATGGAGATGGAGGCAGATAACCCACATGATCCAAAATGTTTTATAGCTTAAAGTTTTTTTTTTATTAAAACTGATCCAAAATCTAAATTATAAAAAGTTAATATATATATATATATATATATATATATATATATATATATATATATATATATATATATATATATATATATATATATCTTGCCTACCCATGTAAAAACATCTAGCTACGCCACTGATATATATATATATATATATATATATATATATATATATATATATAGAAAAGTTTAAATATTTAAAATATATATATACATATTTTAAAATATTACCAGTATTTTTCAAACATTTAATTTGAATATATTTATAAATTTAACTTTAATATGTGATATTTAGAACTCAAAAAAAATTTCTATATTTTAACCCATTTTTTACGAATTTAAAAAAAATTTCTAAGATTTATATTTTAGTTTGGCAACAATTTATCATTATCTATCTCCAAAAATTGGAAAATATAATAACTAAGGCATGTATTTTTTATAATGATCTTAATATTTAGATTAGCACATTCTTTAAAAAAAAAACATTTTTGAAAGTGGGGGAAAAGGGTTCACCTATTAGTATGTATTTAATTATAAAATTTTTAAGTATGAACTTTGTAAAGGTACATTTTATTTTGAAAGTCAATACTTTGAAGGTTTAAATGTGAGATAATACATATAAAACTTAGTGAACCCTTTTCCCCACAAAAAATTTTTGTGGACATAAGTTGTGTCAAATTAGAAGAAATTTGCAAAATTCTAAAGCATGACCTTCGTAAAGGTACATTTTATTTTGAAAGTCAATACTTTGAAGGTTTAAATGGGAGGTAATGCATTTATAAGTTATTGAACCCTTTTCCCCCAAAAAAATATTCCTGCATCTATTTTTGTAAAAGGTCAAAATAACTATATTTGTAATGCATGTTTCTTTTTCATATTTTAGTAAAGTATTGGTATGGAAATAATGTTTTATTTTATCATTTATTTTTGTTAAAGAAATAAAAATGGTAATTTAAGTTCTTTAGCTTACAAAGTTAAACCCTTTTACCCCGGATGATGGTATATATATATATATATATATATATATATATATATATATATATATATATATATATATATATATATATATATATATATATATATATATATATATATATATATATATATATATTATTTAACTATATATATATATATATGATAATGTCGATTGTCCACCTCCACCTCCATATACACATCGATTGTATAAATTCGAACACATTTCATAAAATTGAAGTGAAAATGCCTTAAGTCAAATTGAAACTTTGTTATTAAAGCAGCTTCACACCTCTAAAAATATTAAAAAAAAAAAAGTTCAAATCTATGTAAACTAATTAAACTCATAACCTTTAACTTATATATAGTTTAAATCTATTTAAACTAACTAAATTTTAACATAACCTTTACTTAACTTATATATAATGTAATTTATTTATAATTTATTTATTTCACTCTGCATTGTTTAAAAAAAAAAAAAGGCACATGGCCCCAAGAGAGTTTTCAATACTTTATTCAATTACGTAGATTCTCACTGAATTACTTCAAAAAACTAAAAATATATATATATATATATATATATATATATATATATATATATATATATATATATATATATATATATATATATATATATATATATATATATATATATATATATATATATATATATATATATATATATATATCGTAAAATAGGGTTCACGAGGGGGAAAAGGGTTCACCTTGGAAATTTTTTTTGAATAGATATAAAATGGTAATTATTTAAAATATAGCTATATACATATTTTAAAATATTATCAGTATTTTTCAAACATTTAATTTGAATATATTTATAAATTTAACTTTAATATGTGATATTTAGAACTCTAAAAAAAATTTTCATATTTTCACTGATTTTTTAGGAAATTGAAATTTTTTTTCTTAAGATTTATATCTTAGTTTGTCAACAATTTATCATTATCTGGCTCCAAAAATTGAAAAATATAATAACTAAGGCATGTATTTTTATAATGATCTCAAAATTTAGATTAGCAGATTCTTTAAAATAAAACATTTTTGAAAGTGGGAGGAAAAGGGTTCACCTATTAGAATGTATTTAATTATAAAATTCTTAAGTATGACCTTCTTAAAGGTACATTTTATTTTGAAAGTCAATACTTTGAAGGTTTAAATGTGAGATAATACATGTTAAAGTTAGTGAACCCTTTTTCCCAAAAAAAAATTTTGTGGACATAAGTTGTGTTAGAAGAAATTTGTAAAATTCTTAAGCATGACCTTCGTAAAGGTACATTTTATCTTGAAAGTCAATACTTTGAAGGTTTAAATGGGAGGTAATGCATTTATAAGTTATTGAACCCTTTTCCCAATGTATGTGAACCCTTTTACCCCCTAAAAAATTCCTGCACCTATTCTTGTAAAAGGTTAAAATAACTATATTTGTAATGCAAGTTTCTATTTCATATTTTAGTATAGTATTGGTATGGAAATAATGTTTTATTTGATCATTTATTTCTGTTGAAGAAATAAAAAATGGAATTTTGGCAACTTACTATTTCTTGGAAAACCCTGAAAAATGAACCCTTTTACCTCGTTTTACGGTATATATATATATATATATATATATATATATATATATATATATATATATATATATATATATATATATATATATATATATATATATATATATATATATATAACATATATATATAATTATTGAACAGCTTGATCTTGAAGTGGGTATGTAAAAAAACTAATAATATATGTTAGATAAACAAATATAATTTATGGAAAATGAATTTTTTTTTTTTTTTTTTTTATATCTACACATGAGGATTTTTCAAAATCAATACATATGGCTGAATCAGAGTTATAAATTTATGACCCAAAAAAAAAGGATTTTTTTTTTTTAAACCAAGGCTTACCCCAAATTAAATCACCAAAAATGCAAAGGGTCAGGGTCTCGGCACTCCGGAGAGAGGACGACAGGGGGACTTCGTCCCCCCTCTATAGCCCCCTAAAAAAAATTCATATGCTGATTCCAAATATGTTAATATAAAAAATTCCTTTTTTATAATGAATATAAAAATAAAAAAAAAAAAATAATTTTAGATATAAAATAAATAAAAAAAATGTTTTTATTCCTAAAAGAATTTCATACGCTGATTCATATATGTTATCAGTTTTCTTGTACCTATCTTATTTTTAGAGATATCGTGGGTGACTTATAGTTTGGCCTATATATATATATATATATATATATATATATATATATATATATATATATATATATATATATATATATATATATATATATATATATATATATATATATATATATATATATATATATATATATAGTAATTATTTAAACTGCTAAAATTCTGATTTTATGAAGAATCACGACATACTCAAAAAAATAATAATAAAGAATGGTGAAAACAAAAATCGATACGCTCTCCTTATAGAAAAAAAAGTTACAGCCTCTCGAAGTTTAAAATTTTCCCATAGGCTTATTAAAAAAAAAATTAACGAGATACAGGATATACTCTAAAAAAATAATAAGGAAGAATAGTGAAAAATGAAAATCGGTAGTCTCTTTAGGAAAAAAAGGTTACAGCCTCTCGAAGTTTAAAATTTTCCCATAGACTATAATAAAAATTAGTGGGCCTCGTGCTCGTTTTAGAGCCATCCTAGTTCAGGTTATGATAAGATGTTAATTCTACATAGATTTTCTGTGTATGCCTAACAAAACTTATCATAACCTTTCTGAGCCTCAAATGAGACCTAACCTGGATTGATCAATATTGAAAAGTCTATGGGATTTTTAACAGCTTTGAAGAGGCTGTAGCTTTTTCCTAAAAGAACGATATTTTCGTTTTCACTATATTCTTCAATGTCATTTTGAAATATATCCTGTGATACTAATAAAAATCGGAGAGTATTAACCCTCTAAAGTAGCAATTACAATATATATATATATATATATATATATATATATATATATATATATATATATATATATATATATATATATATATATATATATATATATATATATATATATATATATGATTAAGATTAATTTATATGTTTGGCACCAGTTTTAGTACTTTTACATAGGGCTGAAAGATATATATATAAAAAACCAATTATCAGAAAAAAATATATCGATATTTCATTAGAATCTGTTAAACTTGACTATTACCGAAGTTCTCCTCTTAGAATAGGACTATGCCCATGAGGTGCAAACTTTTTTTTTAAAAAAAAGTACACATTGAAATATGTTAGTTATGTGTAAGAAATTTTGATGCTCAGCTAATCCTAATATATATATATATATATATATATATATATATATATATATATATATAGATATATATATATATATATATATATATATATATATATATATATATATATATATATATATATATATATGAGTATCTAGAAGAGCCATGATCCATATCTCACCAGAAAACTACAACAGCTAACTTGGAAAACGGAATACATTGCTTGGAATCCTGGCAAAAATTTATTGCGAGGAAACTGTAAAAAAAAAAAAAAAATCATATCTCGAAAACTACAAAAGCTACAGTGAAATGAAATACATTTTTGGAATCCTTGTAAAATTTTGGTTCGGAAAATGTAAATAAAAAAAATTAAAAAAAAAAATTAAACATAAAAATTCGGCTATTTTTTGGCGGGGTGCTGGGACATAGTATATATATATATATTATTTGAGTTAATACACGGCAATTTAGGGGCTCGAGCCGACGGGACAGAGAGGGGACGTTTTCCATACCCCGTGGGGGGCGGAGGGCCCACGACACCAAATATGAGAGGCAGGGGTTGGGGCCTCCCGGAGAAAGAATTAGTCCTACCTAGTTCCCCGGAGAAGCCGAGACTGACTCCTGCCATCAGTGCAATTATACCTTGGAGTATTCTTTAGTTAAAAAAAAAAGCAAAATTTAATAGAAAGTCTATTTATTTTTAACGAGTAAAATAAAAGCTCTCTAAATAGGCCTTCTAATCATATTTACTATAATTATTAACAATAGTTCTTTTATTTATTTTTACATTTCCTATCAAAAATTTTGCAATTCAAAAAATGTATTCGCTGTAGCTATTAATTTTTTGAGATATAATTTTTTTTTTTTTATTTCCGCACGCGTGGACCCAGCATTCCACAATGTTTCTCCTTTCGTGGTAGCTATTTTTAACTGAAAAAAGCATATTAATGTATAAAATGACATATATATATATATATATATATATATATATATATATATATATATATATATATATATATATATATATATATATATATATATATATATATATATATATATATATATATATATATATATTTATAATTTTTTATAAAAAGAAGTTACACATAAAAAGTCATAAAATCAGAATCCTACTTGTGCAACCCTGCAGTGTCACGTGTTGGCTAAAACTCCAATAGAATGAGCGGAATAGTTGCCACATGTTGCTTTTTTATCATATTGGTACATATGTTGTTTTAAAAAAAAAAAATTTTTAATTATTTTAAGGGGCTCGACCCGACGGTGGGACAGAGAGGAAGACGGGTCCCGTGGCCGAGAGACCCTGACTCTTTATATCTTTGCGATTTAATCTTGGGTACTCCTTTATTCAAAAAAAAAAAAACTTATTGCTTAGCCTTGCTCTATTGCCTTGAAATAATCGGAAAAAAAATCGATTACATCTTTCGTTCGATATATATCGGTTAACTACCCTTTAAAGGATAAGTTCCATATATATATATATATATATAACATATATATATATATATATATATATATATATATATATATATATATATATATATATATATATTGGGGTTTCTTATAGAGAGAGAAGAGAGGAGAGAGAGAGAGGTTTTTTTTGAGAGAGAGAGAGAGAGGAATTCAATGCACACAATTTTACCAAGCGTCACCATGAATTCGAATATACGAGGCCTACCTCCGAGTCATTTTGAAAACGATATTTATTTTGAGGGGAATAAATTATATTAAATTTTATGAAAATTTAAATATTCACTTCAGATATAGTGGTATATAAGAATCTTAAAAATAATCTTAAACTAAATACAATTAATTAACACATAAAAAAAATAATAAACACATTTTTGAAATGTTAATTATAACAACAAACAAGATGGCACTAAATCTCCACCTGTATATGGCGGAAGAATATAAAACGGCGAATGGGCGCTATTAATTCATACTAAACTAAAGTAGTTCCTTTGTAAATATCTTAAATATAAAAGTAAATGTGTGTACTTTTATAATTAAAAATAATATAATATATATATATTATATATATATATATAAAAATGTGTGTATTATATATATATAAAAATATATATATATATATATATATATATAAAATAAATATTATTTGTATATATATAATATATATATATAATATATATATATATATATATATATATATATATATATATAGCTGCGTTTCCAGAAGCCCGACTGCAGCCCGGGCGGGCACACAGGCGCATATGCATCATTTCCAGCGCCCGTTTGCGCACTTCTACGTCAAGTAAACGTCACAGTCAGGCGCCCGTTGTTAAATCCTCATTTTGGGAATTAGTAAACGGGCGGGCTGCGGAAGGATACTTTGTTTACAAACAAATTTCTTTACAAAAAATGTGTCAGAAATGGCTTGCAAAAAGTTTTTTAATATTTTAGTTAACTTTTATATTAAGGATACTAAATATATCGTATCAATTTCATAAAATAATAAATTTAGTAATAAGAGTATTGTTTACAAATTGTCAGCTGATCCGACGGGCGCGCTCGGCCGTTTCCAGGTACTCAAATTTCCTGTTCTCTGATTGGTTAATGTAATTTTTTTCAATTCGAAGCGTTTCCGAGTCGATTTTGCACATTGGCTGCACTCGGGCTTCTGGAAACGCAGCTTATTAAGACATTTAAGATATTAAGACATTAAGAATATAGAGACAGTAAGAAGCCACATGGGCCTGTCGAGACTGTCCCAGTCAACTTAATATTTATCAAAATGCAAATCCACAAACCACCCTAGGGCTTGTCAAATTAATGTAACTAAAAATCTATATGAAAAAAAGTAAAAATAATTGATATATATATATATATATATATAATTATATCTATATATATATATATATTATATATATATAATATATATATATATATATAATATATATATATATATATATATTATATATATATATAGTGATACCCAAACTATCCAACATGCATTAATAAATAAGTTATGGTCACACATGCAGTCTAAAATAAATAACTACTGTAACTAAAAACCCGCCATTTTGGCTTAGTCAAATATATTATGTGATACCCAACCCATCCATATACCTATCCAAACCCTTTCTTAAATGTTGGCAATCGAGTCACACTCAACAACCTCCTGTGGCAAACCATACCAAAATTTAACAACCCTATTACTGATTGCATGCTTTCTTATATCAAGATGGCATGCTTTCTTCTTATTTCTTATTATGCCTGCCTGTCACCTGTCCATGCCCCTAACCTCTGAAAAATTTTATTGGTCCTCTGTATTAATCAATAGATGTAAATATTTTGTAGACTTGTATCATGTCTCCTCTGAGAATCGCCTTCTACAGAAAACATTCCCTAACTCCTTCAGTCTCTCCTCATAGCTCTTACCCTCAACCCAGAATCATCCTTGTTGCACTACGTTGCACTCGCTCTAGCATATCTAAGTCTTTCTTAAATTAGGGGCCACAAACCTGTGCACAATCTCTATTACTGAGCCTAACATAAGCTATTATATTTGTTTACTTATAACTTCCTTGTTCTTGTTACACATTGCGATTTATTATGCCCCAGCATCTTATTAGCTTTATTTCTAGCTTCCCAAACACATGATTAGGCCTACTTTCAAATTACTGCTTATAATCACACCTAAATCTTTTTCTTGGTCCACAGACTCAAGCCAATCCCCATTCATATCGTAGTTAAAACTTTTATTTGAGTAACCTAGGTGAAGACCCTTACACTTTTTACTATTAAAATTCATTTGCCACTTTTCTGCCCACCCAAGAAGTTTATCAAGATCATTTTTGAATCTTTTATACATCCTTCACATTTCTAACTGTGTGGCCACTTTTGGTATCAATCTCAAACTTAGAAACCTTGCTTTAAGTCCCTGGTCTAATATTTTATATATGAAGAACAATAGTGGCCCCAGCACTGAACCCTGTAGGACACCACTCTTCACTATTTTCCATGATGATTTATTGCCATTTAGTTGTACACACTGTTTTCTATTTCACAACCACTCTTTAATCCAACCATGTACCACTCCACCTATACCACATTGCAATAACTTCTTCATCAGCCTTATGTGGGGAACCTTATCAAAATCTTTGCTAAAGTCTAAATATACAATATCAACTGGATCTCCTCGGTCAATGCAGTCAGTAATGTATTTAATAAATTCTAAAAGGTTTGTCTGACATGACCTATCCTTTCTGAAACCGTGCTGGGAGTCATACAATACCTTGTTATCTTCTAAATATTTCTCTATATGACCTTGCATTAACTTTTCCAGAACCTTTACAACCAGAGATGTTAAGCTAACTGGCCTATAATTTCTCAAATCTTCCTTACTACCTTTCTTATAAATGGGCACAACATATGCTGCTTTCCAGTCATACTGGTTTCAGTCACGCAATCTTATAGATCGCTTAAAAATCAAATACAGTGCCTTTGCAATGCTGGTACTACCATCCTTCAGAATTCTACCATATATACCATCAGGGCCTGCAGTTTACTTGGATCAATATGATCTAATAAACGTTTAATATCTTTTACGTCAAATTCAAATTCTGTAAGTACATGCATACATGCATACAAGAACTATTAGTGTCCAAACTATTATCTAATCTTGCCTCAGTAAACACTGAAGCAAAATAAGCATTGAAAATGTTGACCAACTCCTTATCTGAACTCACTAAATTTTCATCAATTTTAATTGGACCAATTGTCCTATTCTTACTTTTAAATTTATAAAAGCTACAAAACTTCTTCAGATTCTTATTACTACTATTCTTTGCTAAATTAATTTCTGCCTCTCTCTTTGCCTTTCTTATTGACTGGTTAGTTCATTTTTATTTTTCCTATAATTTTCTAAATCATCTTCCCTATTACTACCCTTGAATATTTTAAAACATCTACGCTTTTCATTAATTTTCTCTCTTATCTTTCTATTCCACCAAAAAGGTTTTCTTTTCGCCACCCTAATGGGTTTATCTTTAAAACATACTGAATGAATATTCATTAAAATTTGCTTAAAATGTTCCCACATGATAAAACAGTTTTGGTCTTTAAATTCTTTATCCCAGTCAGTTGTACTAAGCATGTTCTCGAAATTTTGGTAAAATCGCCATTTTCAAGAATCCTTAAGATCTTTTCCTTATTAACTGCAATTTGGGCCCAGAATATTACATTCATATTAAAATCCTAATTATATTTATGGTCACTAATTATTTAAGTCCTAAATTTCTCTCAACTTAACCTTCATCCAGCCATACTCATCGTTAGTTAATATTAAGTCTAATAGTGCATCGTATCTTGTCGGTTTTTGAACCATCTGGGTCAAAAAGTTATCTAGTATACAATTTATGAATGCAGAACTACTCTGGTCCATATTAGACAAGGAATCCCAATGAATGCCAGGAAAATTAAAATCACCCATTATGACTATACGTTTTTCTTTACTGTGGCATGCTGTCTCAATTTCTTTCACAATTTCCGCTTCTAATTCTTGACTCTGGCCAGGAGGTCTATAAAATGCCCCTATTCTATATGATTTATTGTATATAGGGATATCTACCCACACCGATTCAATATCATGATTAATTTTAAAGTCAATCATTAATACAGATTGAATATTGCTTTTAACATAAAGCGCCACACCACCACCCTTCTTTTCCTCTACGCTGGTATAAATAAAGTGAATATCCGTCTATTTCATATTCCTGAGAGAGGTCTCATATAAATTCTTCATTAACCATGCCTCAGTTATGCAAATAATGTCTCAGATTCTCATTTATGGTATAATTAATCAGCTAATCTTTTTTATTTCTAAGGCTCATGAGATTTGTGTATAAACAATTTCGATACTCGAAATGCTGTATTTTTATTGGCTATCATCATTATTTGAAATGTAACAACACTAGCTTTTATTTATCTCCAGCTAATTACAAGTTACCATTGCTTATTATATTGTATCTAGATTTAGCATACACACACCCCGCAACTTTTACCTAGTTTTTTGCCTAAAACAAGTTCACCAAAACTGGTACTGCAAAGCCCAACACCTTTACGACTCAAGTGAACTCCATCTGCTGCAAAAAGATCTTTATCCAGAAATTCTCTCCACAAATCCAAAAAACCTAATATTTTCTGAAAAACATAATTTCCTAACCCTTTCATTTACACCTAAAGCCCTACTCCCCCATTCCTGACCTGCACATAACCTAGGCAAAATCCCAGAAATCCTGCACCTTCTTCCACTAGCTTTCATCTTCTGAATCAATCTCCTATAATCTGCTATTAATTCTTCTGACCTTCTATGTCCTAAATCATTTGTACGCCACATGCACAATTCACATCTGAATCAACATTTGTAGAATCAATCTCTCTATCTATCCTATCCACGATATCACTCACTCTGGCACCTGGATAACATACTCTCAATCGTTTCTTTTTATTCTTATTTTGAAAAGTCCTATCTAGGTATCTTTTCATAGAGTCTCCAATTAGCAATGTATCAGTCTTCTCTTTAGAAAACTCAACATAGCATTGGCACTCTCTGATCCCTCCATCTGGAAGACAGTCGAACCTGTTTCTGCAGGTGCAGGTCAAGCAGGCTGACTGACTTTCGAGATCCTCATCTTATAATTATTATTTCTAATGCCTACAACTCTAATTAATTCATCTGGCAGACCGATTTATCAACTACAACTATCATTTTCCTCTCATCTTCCTCCTAAGGTAAATACTATTCCTGTCTACCCCTATATCCCACTCCCTCCTCGCCTCGACATCCCTACTAACTTTTTTCCTAACACTTCCCTCCTTTCTCAACTCAAATACTTCTTCTTTCAATCCATAATATTTTCACTCAGTCTTGCAATCTCCTTCCTTAACAACACATTCTCTGCATTCAAAACACAAACAGGGCAGCTATTCACATATTCACCTCTTACAGTCCCACAGATATCACACAGAGCATACATACTTTAAATTATTATTAGCTTACTAACCTGTACCTATTATTTTACCAACTACAGTTTAAATATCACAAGCCTAAAAAGAAATAAACTAATCTCTTTAAAACAGGTTAAAAATTTAAACAAGCCTAAATTTAGCTTAGCCTAGCCAGGGATATATAAAAATTATAAGGTAGGCTTAACTGTAGTCTATGACTGGGAAACTTAATTTAATTTAAATTATCACAGAAAATCTATTTAAGAATCCAAATAAACCTCCACACAGAAAACAGTAAATCTCTTACCTATGTTAGCCTAGGGTTAGGCTATCAAATTTAAATTATCACAAAATTAATATAACAATAGTTAGATACACAACAGTAGTGTAGTTAGATACAGAACACTAATTTGTTTACTAAATTCACTTTCAAATACACAAATTATAGTAGTAAAATGGGAGAGCAAAAATAAACACTCCCTCACTCAATGGCCACTAAACAGTCCTTTATAGGCCCTTTTCTGTTTTATGCTTGGGTCAGTTTTGAATTATTATTATTTTTTTTTTAATATATTGCTACTATATGATACCAACAATGAATTTCAGTGGTAACGGACATGATTCAAAAGTTCGAAATATTTTAAATAATTTTTTAAAAAATCACATTTATGTTAAATATTGTTTTAAAAATGAAATATCTCGAAAAGTACGACACTTATAGAAAAACCAATTACATATTTGGAATCAGCGTATAAAGCGTATAACAAAAATGTAAAAAAACAAAACAAAACGTTGTTATAAGGTTATTATTATAAGGTTATTCTTATAAGGTTATTTTAACGTTATTATAAGGTTATTATTATAGGGTTATTATTATAAGGTTATTTTAACGTTAGTTAGTATGACATAGTTGAACCTTAGAGTAACCTTAAGTTTGGCAATTCAAAGTCACGGTTGGCTGTAAGCTTCACCGCTATCTGGGTTATATCTTATGTTTCTGCTACTGCTCCCTTTATGGAGCAAATTTTCTCTGTGTGTGAATATCTTAACGCCCGCACGAGACTGTTACATTTTCTCATCCTAATTCTGAGGTCTTCTATATTGGAGATTTAAACGTACACCACACTGATTGGTTGGGCTCCTCTCATTCTGATACAGGTGGTAAGAATGCTAAAACATCCCTTATTCTAATTTCTCACCTGTGAACAATATAAGAATTCTTGGACTAAACATAAACAACAAATTGTCTTGGGAACCTCATATCACAGCAGATTCTGTTCAAATTGCGGAAATTTTTTTCTTCTACGTTACTATAGTTATATAAGGGTCTTATATGCACTTGAATGGAGTACTGCTCTCATATTTGGGATGGCTTGGGTTCCACCTTTTATTTATTGATGGGGTTGAGCCTAGGCTAAGAAACTAATAAACTGTCACCTATATTCAAACTCATCTGAGCCTCTCTCTCTACGTCGTGACGTTGGTGCACGATCTTTTTCCAATAAGTATTACAACGGCAGTTGCTCGAGGGAGTTTGCCTCTCGCATTCCTCCACCTCTGCGTCAAGCTAGTATCACAAAAGGTTTCTTGCTCTCTTGTGAATTTTGTGTGAACATTGGAAACTCAAGGCTCGGTCGTTGTGGTGCCTCTTTCTTTCCGGTCATATCTGTTCTGTGGAACTCCTTTCCGTCATCTATTTTTCCTGCTGCATTTAATCTTCCTCATTTTAATGCCTACTTCTGTGCCCACCAGAGGGAATTCGTCAGGCAAGGGATTGGGTTGGCTTTCTTTCCTATCTTTTGCCCTTTCCTTGAAAAGGTCCCTGCCCGTGAGTGTAGGTAGCACTTAATATATATAAATATATATATATATAATATATATATATATATATAATTATATTAATATAATATATATTTAATAATATATAATAGTATATATTATATATATATAATATAATATATATATATATATAAATATAATAAAAATAAATATAAATATAAATATAAAATATAAATATAAATAATAAATATAAATATAAAATTAATAAAATATCAATATAAATATAATAAAATATAAATATAAAATATAAATAATAAATATAAAGATAAATATAATATAGATAAAATATATATATTATTATATATAATATATATAATTATATATATATATATATATAAATAATATATATATACTATATATATATATATATATATATATAAATATAAAATAATATAATATATATATATATATATATATATATATATATATACTATATATATATATATATATATATATATATATATTTATATATATATATAATATATATATATATATATATATATATATATATAATATATTTATTTTTTATATATATATATATTATATATATTATATATATATAAAATAATATATATATATATATATATATATATATAAATAATATATATTATATAATATATATATATATATACTATATATCATTATATAATATATATATATATATATATGATACTATATATATATATAATATATATATATGTGAATATAGAAATATAAGATTATTATTGCTTTTGTTTCCGATCCGTTGAACCACAAAAATGACAACATATATGAAATGCTTTGCATGATTAAAACCTAAAATTAGTATGAACAGCTCATCAACTAAATTATTTTTTGTCATATTATTCAACTTAAATATTGACGACTCATATTTAGAAGTGTCATATTTTAATCATTGGGTATCATTGTTTTTATAATTGCTCAACTTCTTTTCTTTTATTTATTTAATATTTGTAATAATTTTCATAAATTCAACTTTTTTTGATTTTCAAACGTTAGTGATTAGCCCTTTTACATTTAAAGATTTAATTAACAATTTGTTTTACTATCAATGTCCCACCATGCTTATAATTAATATTGAATTACAATTAAACATTACACTATCTAAGCTTTGCTCTTTGGAATACAAGAGAGTTTTAAGTTTCGTCCTCATTAATTCGGAATCATTCAATTGTACTCGTAATATGCCTGTAACAATATTGGCCTTCGTTTTGATTGTTTTTTTTATATTTCCCTGTTTTTCGTTATGTTTAATTATTATTTCATCTTTTTAATATTTTATATTTGTTTTTCCCCGAATAGTTTTTTCACTTTATTTTTTATTTTAATTTTTTTAAGAGGACTTTGAATTTCTTTAGTTATTATAATTTGGATATTTACAGATTGTATGCTTCTAGCTTATATATATATATATATATATATATATAAATATATATATATAGTATATATATATATATATATATATATATATATATATATATATATATATATATATATATATATATATAATATATATATATATATATATTATATATATATATATATATATAGAATATAATATATTATAATATATATATATATATATATAAATATAATATAATATATATATAATATAATATAATAATAATATAATAATATATATATATATATATATTATAGTATATATAATATATATATATATATATACTAAATAAAACTAACTTTTTAGATGTATATTAAAGCAAACCTTTTTTGTAAAACATGAGTGTAAAACCTAAAATTTTTTTGAAAAAGATAAAGAAAAAATATATAAACAAAAAAATATTTTTTATTTCACTGCAAAATTTAATATATACCGTTATATATTATATATTATATATACTATATATATAATATATTTACTATTAATATATATATACTATATATATATATATATATATCATATATATATATATATAGATATATATATATATATAATATATATATATATATCATACTAAGATATATAATATATTTAAAATACTATAATGCATTGCAATCACCTGTTTATAACATTAACTTATGACATTATTCTTTAATCCCTATATCCTATTATCTTAATATATATATATTACTTATATATATATATATATATATTATAATATATATATATATATATATAATATATATCATATAATATTATATATATAATAATATATATATAATATATATATATCACACGAGATTATCACTCTTAGCTTTATATTTAACTCATTTAACCTTTTTATTTAAAAATAACTAAGAAATCTATTTTAATCTTAAACCATTAACTCTAATAATAGTACTAATATATATCATATATATATATATATATATATTATATATAAATATATATATAGTATTAATATTATATATATATAATATATATCATATATATATAAATATTAGTATATATATATATAATAATATATATAAATATAATATATATAGGTTGGAAAAAAACCATGGTTTTTTAAAAAAAAAACCAAAAAAACATTGGTTTTTAATAAACCAAATAAACCAATGTTTTGGTTTTTTTTTTGGGTTTTATTGCTATTTTGACTGTTTCTAATGTGTATTTTATTGGTCTTTAATAATTTTAAAGGAAAAATCACTACTGAAACTGTGTATACACATTTCTAACACTTAAAATTCCTTAATAAATTTCTCTAGATTCTTAAATTTCAAATTTCGTTGAATAACTGTAACTGTTATAAATTTTATTATCTTTTTGTGTTACATAAAGCTCATAAAGTTAAAAATAAGGGTAAATTAAAATATATAAACTCGATATGAAAAAAGGTTATACTGTATTATTTTAACCAAAAAAAAAAAGAAAAGTTAATTCAAAACTATAATGATATACAAATGAAATCTTATTTCCCTCATAGAATACTAGGATATATATTATATATTTATATATAATATATATTATATTATAATAATAATATATATTAACTATATATATATTATATATAATATATAATATATATCATATATTATATATTAAACTATATAAGATAACTATATATATATATATATATATATATATATATAATACTATATATATAATATATATAATCATATATATAATATAGAGAGAGAGAGAGAGACGAGGACCGAAGAAAAGGAGAAGAGAGGAAGGGGAGAGAGAGAGAGGGGTGAGAGACAAGAGGAGAGAGAGAGAATGGAGAGGAGAGAAGGAGGAGAGAGACAGACCGAGGACGCGGAGAGAGGGAGAGAGAGAGAGAGAGAGAGAGAGAGAGAGAGAGAGACAGGAAGAGAGAGAGGAGAGAGAAGAGTGAGTGGAGGGAAGAGAGAGAGAGAGAGAGACGAGAGAGAGAGAGAGAGGAGAGAGAGGAGAAGAGAGAGAGATGAGAAGAGAGAGATGAGAGAGAGAGAGCAGAGATAAGAGAGAGAAGAGAGAGAGAGAAGAGATAGAGGAGAAGAAGTAGGAGGAGGAGAGAGAGAGAGAAGAAGAGAGAGAGAGAAGAGGGAATAGAGAGGACGAGAGGAGAGGGAGAAAAGAGAACAGGATGAGAGAGAGAGAGAGAGAGAGAGAGAGGATTGAAGGAGAGAGAAGAGAAGGAGAGGAGAGTAGACGAGGCAGGGATAGAGGGAGGACGATACGAGAGAGAAGAGAGAGAGAGAGAGAAAGAAGAGAGAGAGACGAAGAGAGAGAGAGAAGAGAGAGAGAGATGAGAAAGAAGAAGAGAGAGAGAAGGAGAGAGAGAGAGAGAAGAGATTCATCATTAAAAGTCGAAACTGAAATATGCATTAATAATTTATACAAAAAAACTATTTCCCTGCTTTAGCTTTCCCAAAACCTAGTTTCCCAATGTTCGTTCACAATGTCCAAAAAAGTTGAAAATCCTTTCAATTAGTCAGGATAAGTTGCTGCACAATATCTTATTATTTTATATATGACCTTCTCATCTAATTTTTCTTTTGAGAGATCTGTACAAGATGAAGGAGACACTGCTGACAACAGAGACTCATCAAATCAGGTAAATTTATGAAATGGAGGAAGAATTTGCCTCTTTAATTTTATTCCATAATCCACTGCTTTTACATACTCATCATCTGAAGTACTGTGAGTCTGATATCTTGGGTTAAAAAATATATGCCAATAAGTGAGCTTCTGTTACTGCCTGATGATACCCCTTTTTACTTTTGTTATAAATCTTGTCTGTTGAGTGTGGATTAAGCTGTTCTAGCCTCCAATTCCATATTTTTCCAAATATTATAAACATATCACTTAGTTTACAGTCATTGCCTTCTAGCTTGGTTGATGCCGTGGCCACACACTCCACAAATGAATTTTATTATAATCTATTGAAATGTGGCATCGATGGTAGAAAAATGAAAATCCTCCAGAGCTTGAAACAAGGAATCAGTTATAAACATGTTTAAATTTTACAATATATACCATATATATATTATATATATATATATATATAAATATATATATATTAGATATATAATATATATATTAATACTATATATATACATAATATATATAATATATATAATATACTATATATATATATATATATATATAATCATTCTCACAAAAATATAAAATCAGCAGAAAATTTTTTATTGCCTTTCAGTTACTCTTCGGTTGAAAAATTGAGAAAACCATTAATAACATCTAAAGAAAAACCATTAAGAAATACATTTCTTAAATATTTTAGCATGGTTTTTTTTTATGTTAAACCATAGGTTTTTTTATTTGTGTTTAAACCATGTTTAAACCAATGTTTAAACCAAATCTTTTAAACCATCCCACCCGTATAATAATATATATATATATATATTATAATATATATACTTATATATATATATATATATATATATATAATCCTATTTATATATATATTTTTTTTTTATATTATAATATATAATATATATATATAATATATATATTATAATATAATATATATAATATAATATATCACAATAAAAATTCTTAAAGGAAATTACACCTTGAAGCAGTGAATTAAATGGGAAATTTTGAGAAAGTATTTTCACA
>JABUQX010043840.1:37500-40000 GCA_015478945.1 Trachelipus rathkii
CTTTAGTTTTTGGTTATTTTTTTAAATTTACATTCAGAATATATTTAACAAGGCAGACGCCTTACAATCAAGTACATTAATTTCTAATACATTAGTTTTTTGCTCTGACTTACAACCAAGTTAAATTTTCATTTTACAAACGAAACACCAACCTTATTTTATAAAACCCGACAAAGAAAAAGAACCACCAAAAGTGCATTTTACAATAGGTCTAAGAAATAAAATTATTTACAATATAAACTAATTTTTATAAGGAAAACATTACAAGTAATCATTATATCACAAAACGGCCATATAATAATAACACATTACTACAAAAAATAATAGAAGTTAAAAGCAAATATATTCCACATTCTGAAAAATAAAATCGAAAATGACATTCTTACAATTCTTTTTCTTTAATTTGGTTTTCTCTAAATGAAATAGGTTAGGTTAATTCATATATTTTATAAGTGCTTTTAAAAGTATTATCTAAACACTAAATTTTATTTAAATACAATTAATATTATTCTGTGAGTAATATATATTATATAGTATATATATATATAATATATAATATATTATATAGTATATATAACTATAATATAATCATTATATACTATATATATATATATATATATATTTATATACTATATATAAAAATATATATATATGTAGTATTGTATTATAATATATATATATATATAATATAATATATATATAATATATATTATATATATACTATATATATATATATATATATATAAATATATATATATATATTATATAAAATATATATAACTAATATATATAAATATATATATATATATAAATTTATATATATATATATATATATATATATATATATATATATATATATATATATATATATATATATATATATATATATATATATATATATATATATATATATATATATATATGCTGTTTCTTCTATATTCACTATGATTGGTTTGAGTTAATTCTAAATCATTGTGGTTAACAATATCTTCAACCTCTATTTTATCTTATTCAAATCTAGTTATTCCGGTTTTGCCTCTTCCTTCACCTTTTTTTCTGGTGGCTCAAATCTTTAAATGATATTACATTTAATCAGGTGCATAGGCTCAGGACATTTATAACGTTAGATGACACAATGTTGCACGAACAACATTCCTTCCTAAGATTTGTGTGTGACCATTGCGCATCACAATATCACCTATATTCAAAATTGAATGATCTTGTATGTTCTATCTTTTCAGAGAATTTCTTTGATGTGGAATATCATTTCCTTCTTTTCGAACATCTGGATGACAGTTGAAGCTTATATTTAAATGGTATCATTCTTTTCTATCTTACTGATTTATGGTTTTCTATCCTTAGAGAGTATAGGTAGTCATAAATGGTATCTGCAAGCTTGGCTACTCTTTAAGCTTCACTACTTTGGGATTTCACCAAATATGTTTGCTTTTGTCTTGCAAGTTATTCCATATATCAGTCGATGCTGCTGCAATGATTTTTGAAAAATGTGTTGCTGGAAATGAAAAAAAAAATTACTTTTATTTGCTAACAGTAGAACATGTAAAAAGTTTTCTCCTTTTATCATTTATTCCTTTTATTTACATTTTTTAAACCTTTTTTCCTTGATATTTCACTGTTTTATTTTTAACTCTAAACAAAATGAACAAAATAGTAAATAGAATTTTTAGCTGGAAAATATTTGCTATATCACTTATTAATGAAATTTTTTAATGTATATACATTGTTGTAGATTGCATCTTATTCCTTGTAATTAAAGATAAGTATACAATTAAAACCGTTTATGAGTCCCATTTAGGTTGTTTAAAAACAAAATAAAAGCTTTTACCATTCCTTAGTGGACTCTAGCCAAACTTACTTATAAGAGCACGAAAATCTTTCCAAAAAATGATTGCACAATTTTGAGCTAACATTTTTTTTATCTCATTTCGTTAATCTATTTTTTTCCCCCTCCTTATTCAAAAATTACCGTAATTTTAATTTAAACTTCTTTTTTTTTTTTTCTTTTTTTTTTTTGTTCATTCAAAACATAATGTATTTTTTCCCTTTTGAACTCTCAATTAAGATCAAAATACATTCAAAAATTTACTGTTATAAAAAAAAAAAATATAATGGCATCGAAACGAAAATCATTATTACAATGGAATAATTACAAAAATATATAAATTGATAATTTGTTCAATTTATGTTTTAAAAAGTTTTTTTCAGATGTTCTTAAGTTTTATTGTGAAAATTTTCATGGAAAATTATTTTTAATATAAACATAAGAAAGAAAATATTAAAATTAAAGTAACTGTTATAAAAAATAAAATGTTGAAAAGCAATAATAATAATAATAATAATAATAATAATAATAATAATAATAATAATAATAATAATAATAATAATAATAATAATAATAATAATAATAATAATAATAATAATAATAATAATGTAGAAATTTTATTTCAACTTAAAATTTTACAGACCTTAACATGTAGAG
>JABUQX010043840.1:47500-50000 GCA_015478945.1 Trachelipus rathkii
TATATATTAATATATATTATTATATATATATATATATAAAAATTCTAAAATTTTAAGAAAAACTTTATTTTGTCAATAATTTGAGCCAAAAACTAAAAATTTTAATAAAAGCTGTAAATTTTGTGGGTTACTAATATAAATAAAAATTGCGATGATTTAATTATTCATTAATACATTTTTATTTAGAATACCAAACAGCGTTCTTTTAAACACCTTCTGGTTGAGTGAGGCTTTCAAGTTTTGAACCTTTATAAGGCCAATATTCTAATATCATTGAAGTTGACCTAGAATATTTGAGTAACGGGAACTATTTATAATATAATAATATTAATATATTATATATATATATTATATATATATAATTATATATTATATATATATATAGTATATATATAATATATATATAATAATATATATAATCATTATATATTAAGTATATTGTGTGTGTGTGGTGTGGTGTGCTGTGTGTGTGTGTGCGCGTAATTAGTAACGTTGCCATAAAGCGTTTGAATTTATATATATATATATTATATATATAGTATATTAATATATATATAATATATAATATATATATATATAAATAATATATATATATATAATAATAATATATATGTATATTGTGTGTGCGTGTGTGTGTGCGCGCGCGCTAAGGAAATTTGCCTATAAAATAAATGCGTTTGAATTGTTCTCCGCGGGTTTTCCAATTTTATGGAATAAAGAAATGCATCTCTCTCTCTCTCTCTGCTCTCTCTCTCTCTCTCTCTCTCTCTCTCTCTCTCTTTACTCTCTCTCTCTCTTCTCTTCTCTCTCTCTCCTTCTCTCTCTTCTCCTCCTTCTCTCTCTCTCTCTCTCCTCTCTCTCTCTCAGAACTCCATAAAGCTCTTCCAATACTTTATGACATAAAAGAAAACAAAAAAATAATTTTTTTTAGAATATATATATATATAGTATATATAGTATATATATATATATTATATATATATATATATATATATATATATATAATATATATATATATTAATTATATATATATAATACTATATATAATATATTATTATATATATATTATATATATATATTTTTATTATATATATATATACCGTATATATATATATATATATATATTATATATACTATATAAATATATTATATAAGTATAAATATATATAATATATAATATATATATATATAATTATAAATATATATATATATATATAATACTATTTAATATTACTATATATATATATATGTTTTCTTTTTTTTTTTTTTTTTTTTTTTTTTTTTTTTTTTTTATTATTTTTTAATTATCACAAGTAATTATCCAAACTCACTCACTCGGAGCTGAACCTTTTTTCAAAGAGGAGAGAGTCAGGAAATTAAATTAAACAGGAAATATAAGCCTCACACCAGTGGCACTAAACTCTAACACGCAAAAATCATTAACTAGAGTTGAGTATGAACTGCAGACGTGGGTTTTTAAAGAGAAGATAGATAATGATTAAATAATACAGAATGAGTGAAAATCAAAGATAAAGAAATAGGTAGGAAGTTCAATACAGACAGGCAAAAGCAAGATTAGTGGCTGAGTAACAGAAAGAATAGTGTGATGGGTACCACTATAAATCGAACGAGTGCTCCGATATTTCATTATGTCACGCAAATTCAAAGATGCATATTTACTCGCAGCTCTAGTAGGCACGCCTCTTGTATTGCTAAAGGACGACTGTGTCAAATAGTGTGTGGAATGCGAATGTGCTCAACTCCTTTCTTGAGCATCTTACCATAGTAAGTACCTATAGATAACGTGTTAGTGCGCTCTCAATCTCGACGTCTGACACTCTAGAGGATAGAGGGTCAATGAGAGAGAGATGTGAGAGAGTGAAGAGAGTGAGAGTGAGTGCGTGTGTAGCTGTTGAGGAAATATATCTCAACTCATAGTCAATATATATGATGTGAGTGGAGCCTCGGAGTCCCCCAGATGTGATGAACATAGTATCCAAACAATGGCGATTAGGCACTATTATAAAATAACGGATTCTTTGTAGTTAAACAAAAATAATTACACTGCTATAAACCATGCACTGAATAACTTCCGCGAGTTTTCATTTGAGACAACACTTAGCACACCCGCTTAATCGTATATAGGTATTGTGCAGAGGAGTAGAGATCTCTTATCTGTTTCATGTTCAGAGCCAGAATGGTGATTATGTTGTCCTAGGTTGGAGGTACGTAGTGATGACCCGACGCTGCGAAAAAAGGAACAGGAAAGTATTAGCGAGGACTCTGGATTTGTGTTTTAGAGAGGGCAGATGATGAGAACGCTAGTATGAGAGTTATTCAATAGATATAGAGTTTGAGCAATCTTCTCACAAGTAGTTCTTGTGGCTGAGACCCAACTGGGCAAGGAGAATAGAAAGTAACGCAGCATTATCAAGGGATCAGGCTAAGATATAGCAATCTGGAAAGCGCTATGAAGGAGAAAAAGGGCACTCTAGATGCA
>JABUQX010043840.1:62500-70000 GCA_015478945.1 Trachelipus rathkii
ACTAAAAGGTTAGTGGTAGCTGGTTTTGGTATCGCTACCACTTATTTGTACCCTGGAAATGCTCTTACATGCATCGGATTTCTGATGCATACTTGAGCTCCCTACCCTCATTTAAGGGTAAGCAAGGGACACCTGATGATTTATTTTATAGTAAATGCAATAAATTTTGAAATGTAATTTTTTTTTTATTATATAGCTGTTATTTGAATTATGGTCAAATTTTGTTGTTGTTTTTAATTTTGAATTTGAGAAATGATTTTTTCCTTTATTATTTATATATTGTAATTTTTTTTTTAACTCTATATTGCCTTGTAATTAAAACTATTTCATTTTGCTATTTTGTTTCCCCATCCTTTCCACACATTTGTCTTTGTTTGTAGTATATTTACGAAATTACTCTACAAAATATTGTGGAATTTTATTTTATTTACTAGGGAACGTTTTCATGGCTTATATTCTTTCCTCCATATTTAATACCATCGTTCGTCTCCATCACGCGGTCGTGATAATTTTTTAAAATAAAGGCAATGATAATATTTCTCTAGATTTAGTGCAACATAATGTTATAACCATGGGCTTAGTTGGAGAAATCAGTAAATTTCGTAATGAAAAGGGTTTTTGAAAGTAAGTAATTAAATGATAGGAATTTTTTAAATGTGCTTTGTTTTTGAAAATTTACATTTTCATCGTCTTCCACCTTTTCAAACAGATTTAGTAAAAATGCAAAACGGGGCGAATAATATTTAACTTTTGTCGGAGAAACCTAGCAATCCAATCCTCTGGTCAGTGTGGTCCCATTCCTTTAATTGATTTATTCAACTTTGTAAATTACTGTTCTATTTTTTAACAAACAATGTCGTTCATTTCTATTTTTTGACAAACAATGTCGTTCATTTCTATTTTGTGCTTGGCTACTTTTGGACGCAAAAACAACCACCGCTACAGTTATCTTTCTAATGAAAATTTTTTTGAGATAAATGTGTTGTTGGACAGGGCTATGATAACTGTTCAACTATGGCAAGGAAGAAGTTTCGACCTAAAAAAAATGTTGCGAGAGAAGTTTAAGAAAGTGCTATTCTTTAACTACGTCACAATCTGAAACCTTGTAAACTATTTGCTTTGTATACCAGAATTTTTTAAACATTTTCTAGGTTCCTGAAAGATGTTTATTGCACACTGGAAAATGGTACTGGAGAATAGGAAGCATGATGAATAATTATTAGGACTGGCTTTTGCATAGCCCTTATTAAATATCAATCAGGCTCCCCATAGACTGGAGGTGATGTGCGCCAAATATGCATCGTAAAGATTAGAAGAGCATGACTAGACTCGCAAAGAAAGCCACCCCCCTACCCTTAATTGCGAGACTGTTGTAGCCAAAATACACCCTGGAGCTTCATCCACTATGGCATCTCGTCAATGTCGAGGTTCACCCCAAACTGGGCCAGGTCAACAATCATGCCCCCTCACAAAACTATGCTATGCTATCGCAGCATTTTACTCACTTGAACTAAACTCCAATTCCTTTTCTTCAGATACTACTTTAATGACTCAATCTATTTTTTCGTTGGTCTCTCAACTGGTCACTTTCCAAAACACTCCTCAATACAACAGATTAACCAGTCTACTACCATCCGTCCTTTCTAAATGACCAAACCACCTTAATATTAATATACTCTCATTTACTCCTTTCACCACACCACACAACTCCATAATATGTTCATTCCAAATTTTATCAATTTTTATTACACCTAAACAGACTGCACCTTAGATCTATATCTCATTCCACACCATAGTTTCTCTGCTATACATTAACACCGCTACCAGCATACCCACACACAAAAACACTAGCACACTCAAGACTTAACCCTCCCTCCCTCGCGCACTGCCCAGACTCAATTGCACCAGCAGCTTTCCTAGTAAACTCGGCATCTTCAGTTTTTTTTCATTTAACATATCTATAACTTAACTATTTGTCTACCATTCAACACTTTCACACTTCGGACTACTCTTCTCATCTACCATCATCGCCTTGCTCTAATCTACATTAACTTTGTATTCTCCAAAACCCTCCATCAGTCCAAGACCCTCCCCCTGCTAACCAAACCTTAAATTTTTTCATCACTCCAACCATATATAAATTGAATTTCATGGAATAACATAAAAGTCGTAACTAAATTATTTAAAGTTAAAGTTTTGATCCTCCCCCTGGTTGAAATCCTGGTTATGCTCATGTTATGATTTTATTATCGTTTTGTTTTTCCTAGGATTCATTTCTTTTTAAGATCATCATAAAATTCAAAAAATAAAAAATATTTAAACATAATAAAATTTTGAATTCAGCACTGCTTAAGTAATTTCCGAAAACGAATTACAGCAGAACAGTATTATTAAAACTAGGAAAATTATGGGATAAATATACATAACATTAAGAACAGCAGAATATAAAAATAAATCAATGAAAAATGGTAATAGAAGACAATGATAGAACATAAAGAAAGGAAAAATTTGAAACATATGAAAATGTGAAGAAAGATAAGGCATCGTTCAAATTGTTGTTGAATTAAGCTAGTATGGTATAATGGATGAAATGTTTTTAAAATTACACAAAACAGAACGAGTGTAGGTAGAAAAAAAAAATAAAAATTTTAAATTTACTTCAAAATGGGCAATTGATAATGAATTTACATATTTTTGGTAAAAAAATTACACAATTTGATCAATGTCCTATCCAAATAACTTTCTGAAGTGCTCCTGATATAACACCCATCAATCAATCCAACAACAGCTGATTATTCTTGCTTTCAAGTAGACTCAATAGATCCATGAGTTTTGCCTGTGGTTCTCTGAAATTTGGTAATATATATATATATATATATATATATATATATATATATATATATATATACCGTAAAACGGGGCAATTCGGTCCAAAATCAGGGGTACTCAAAATGCTAAGGTTTATGGAGACTTTATTTATTTTTATTTTTTCGAAATTTTTTTTTTATATGTTAATGTTATCCTTTGGGAGTAGAATTAGTATAATTGTATTGGTATATATAATATAGGATTAATGTTAGAAGGCGATAAGTAACGTGGACCGAATTGCCCCACGATTTTGGGGGGCGGGGCAATTCGGTCCACTTCAATTTTCACATCCCTAAGAATCCTCATTAAAGTGTTTTATTTAATAAACTATGATAAGTCAGTTTTCATTTTTAAACATAATGGTATAACAATATTATTTTAAGAATTGGGTTTGAAAACGTAATAAAAAACGTAATAAAATGTTCGCGTTTTGCGTTCCGTTTTTGTCAACTGCCCCCCCAAATCGTAAAAAGGCTCTGCCTAAACGTAAGGAATATTCTTAAAATTCTGAGTAAGGTTGCCTATTCTTCTTTTATTCTGTATTATACAGAATTAAGGAAATTCTTTACCCGTTTGGTGAGCGTTTTTCTACGATTTTGCGATGTTCTGACAAAAATGAACGCAAACGCTGTTTTGACAAAAAATGAACACAAGCTCAAAAGCGTTTTAGGTCTCCTTTTTTAAACATAATGGTATTACAACATTATTTTAAGAAATTGGGTTGACAACTAATAAAATGTTGAGTTTGCCCGTTCGTTTTTGTCAAAAACGCAAAATCGAAAATGCTCACGCAAAACGTAAGGAATTTCCTTAATTCTTTTGTATTCTATAATACACAATTACGGAAATTCTTTACGTTTGGTGAGCGTTTTTTTAGGACAATTTTGCGCTGTTTTGACAAAAACGAACTGTAATGTAAAAAATTCTGTAAGGTTGCAATTCTTTTTATTTTATTTACACAGAATTAGGAAATTCTTTACGTTTGGGTGAACCCGCGTCTTTTTTACGATTTTGCGCTGTTTGACAAAAACGAACGCAAACGCTGTTTGACAAAAACGAATGCAAACTCGAGCGTTTTAGGCATATTACGTTTCGTAGGAACCAATGCAAGAACGAAAACTGCTTTAGGGTCTGCAACATCAATCACAGAGTATGTCCTGCCGTGTTACTTTTTGCGTAGTGTGAAACCATCTGCTGAAAAAAATTGTACCAAGTTAAATTAGGCCTATGTTGAAAAACTTTACCTACTATCTTGCTGTAACAGTGTAAAAATTTATTTAGAACATTAATATTTCGGGAACATCTTTTTGTCAAAAGAGTAAGTTAAAAAATTTAATTAATGATGATTTCAATGTGGACCGAATTGCCACACGCAAATTTTTAAACTGGACGAATTGGCCCATGTTATAAAAAAAAAAAAAAACCCAAACAAATTTTATAATAAAACATATTTATCTCCTGCCTATGACTCCAACGATTGCATTAAGGTTATGAACTATTTTAAGTACTATATCTTGGTACCAATAATGTAGTACAATTATTTTGAACTGTATGTTCTTAGCAATAAGCCTAAAATTTACCCGATTTTATAGTGCTTACCAGAAAAAAAAAACAATCACAAAAAAAAATGACCTAAATTAAAGGTTTCATAAAAAAATTTAATACCTAAGACATAAAAAAAACATTATTTTACATCGTTAAAGATATATTTTACATCGTATAGGCTATTTTGAGCCACTGGACGAATTGCCCCACGTGGTCCGAATTGCCCCACATTGGACCGAATTGCCCCGTTTTACGGTATATATATATAAACTTAAATTTTATAAATTATTAAATTATATATATATATATAATATATATATATATATATATAATATATTATATATATATATATCATCATCATCATCATCATCATCACCACCACCACCACCACCCACCTCCTTTCCCCAGACTGGTGGCAAGGTGTGTCACACGCACTGGAAACAGAATAGTAGAAGATATGAAGGTAGTTGAAACCCAGCCTTACCACTCCCTTTATACCCTTAAGTGAGAATTTGCTGCAGTCAGAAAAATCCACCCTTGGGCTTCATAGGACTGCAACGGGACCTCACTATGGCATCTCGTCAATTTAGGGTTCATCATTTGGCCCAGGTAGGCCACAACAATATCTCCCACAAAACTCTGACACTCATCCTATTATGCACCTCTCTTCTTGCCTCTGCCAAACTCACATTCCTCTCCTTCAGGCATTCCTTTACTGACTCTACAATTTTTCTTCGGTCTTCCAGACGGTCAATTCCCAGCACACTAACCACTATATATCCACTTAACCAACTGACTGTCATCCATCCTTTCCACATGACCAAACCATCTTAATGTACTTTCAATTATTCTCTCATTATTATTCTCACACCCCTAATTCTCCATCTGAACACATTGTACTTTAGATCTATACCTCTTATTCCAGATCATAGTTTCATTACTATAGACTATACTTAACACAGGTAACAACATACCCTCATTTAAGATCCTAGCACACTCAAGACTTAGTCCCTTTACATCCACCAAGGATTTAATTGCACCAGCCACCTTCCTACCATTCACAACTTTCATATATATATATATATATATATATATATATATATATATATATATATATATATATATAATATATATATATATATATATATATATATATATATATATATATGGTTAAAGTCCAGATAGCCCGACACCTTTGCAAAAAAATGGGATGTCGCCAGATTATGCTGTTAAATTGTTTATTGTGCTCGAAATGCTAGACATAGCCAACTTTATTTCCTATAAAAGTAAAAAATTTGTAATCATTAATTGACTAATATATAGATTTTTAAGTTTGGTTAGGTTAAGTAAGGCTAAGTTATTTAAGGTTAGATAGATTTAAATAAATAGTTAGGACATTTTTAATATTTTTATACGTTTGAATTTTTTTTACTGAAATAGATAGGCGTCCTATTGAAAAACGGAGGCCTATTTTTTTTTTTTTTTTTTTTTTAGTAATTTTAAGCGGTTTAAATATTTAATTATTATGTATATTTAAGTTTGTTGAATTAAGTTATGTAAGGTTATATATATATTATATATATATATATATATATATATATATATATATATATATTAGTTTCCCTAAAAATTAGTTTTCTTTGTAAAATTATAACAGGAATACAATTTAATCGCATAACCTAGCAATACCCCTATTTTTCCAAAGGTGTCGGGCTATCTGGGCATATATATATATATATATATATATATATATATATATATATATATTTATATATATATATATATATATATATATATATATATATATATATATGGTAATAGTACCGCAGAGGGTTTCACCCCCAATTTTTATAAAAATCACATAAAAAAAAAAAATAATAAAGAATTAAAAAAAACAAACGTGGTGGTCTCTGTGGGGTAAAAAGTTACAGCCCCTCAAAGTTATTAAAACTCTCATAGACTTTTCAATTTTGATCCATCCAGGTTAGGTCTCATTTCAGGCCTTCTAGTTCAGTTTAAGATATGTTTTGCTAGGTATACACAGAGAAAATCTCTGAATACTTAACAAATATCATAACCTGAACTAGGATGGCCCTAAAACGAGCATGAAGCCCATTAATTTTTTTTTATAAGAAAGCCTGTAGGAAAATTTTTAACTTTGAGAGGCTGTAACTTTTTTTTTCTAAAGGCTTAAATAATTTTGTCTTTTATTATTTTTTTTTTAGAGAATATCCACTGATTTAAAAAAAAAAATTTTTATAAGAAAATCCTATGGGAGTTTTAACCTCTTCGAAAGGCTATAACTTTTTTTCCTAAAGAAACCACCGTGTTTATTATTTTTTTAGAGTATATCCTGTTATATTTATAAAAATTGGAGGTGAAGCCCCTCTGTGCTACTATATATATATATATATATATATATATATATATATATATATATATATATATATATATATATATATATAATATATATATATATATATATATATATATATATATATATATACACCGGTATATATATAATCATATTAATTTTCATGTTAAAGCCTTTGCTAAATTTTTTGATGCCTTGAAAATTATCATAGTAATCATTAGCCTAGTATACAAGGTTTTCTTTTTCTGAATGTTTTTAATAATATATCTGGCCACAATAGACCTAACATCTCAAATTTGAATTTATGTGTGAATTTTAGCCTTTTTAAAATGTGATCTGAAACAGCCTAAACCTTAAATCTGACTGTTCACAATAACTAAATCATACGGCATAATTTTTATTAAATTTTGCAACCTAAATTAAAAACTTTGTTACAAATCAACAGAAGGCATACCAAAGATGTCGAAGAAAGAAGTACATTCTTTACCACTTTATGTCTAATTTTTATGGTGCATGATAAAAATTTTGGGCAATTTCCTCCTCGTCCTCTTAACCGTTTGTTTTAAATAGATATTCTTCTTCAAAATGAAAATTAAAAGCAATTTTCTAAGCGACTGTATAAAAACTCGAGTCAGTTCGACGACAGGCTGCAAAATGTAAACAAACCTTGAAATCTCAAGAATATGCGTTTGTTTTGCAACGAAAATTGAGCG
>JABUQX010043841.1:5000-7500 GCA_015478945.1 Trachelipus rathkii
TTTTTTTTTTTTTTTTTTTTTTTTTTTTTTTTTTTTTTTTTTTTTTTTTTTTTTTTTTTTGTTTTTTTATTTTTTTTTTTTTTTTTTTTTTTTTTTTTTTTTTATGGGTGTGTGGTTTTTTTTTTTTTTTTCTTTTTTTCTTTTGTTTTATATTTGAGAACGGACCTAAATTTTTTTTTGTTGTACCTTGCCTTGTTTTGCGACTCTGTCACTCTTCCGATTGTAGTACGGTAGCGGCTAATAATATACTTATTACTGGTATATTAAAATTGAAAATAATGTATCTATTACACTCTTAGAAAAAAAAGGTTCGAGATAGAACCATTTAGGGTTCCCCACGTTGTCCCGTATTTAGAACCCTTTTGGGGTATCATGTAGAACCCTTTTGAAGGAGTTCCAGAAAAAAGGGGGGGGGGAAAAACCCCAGTTTGGGTATTTAACCCAAAATGGGGGTTTTCAAAAGGAGGGGGGGGTGGGAAACCCTTAGGGGTATCAAAACATAACAATAGAACTGGTTTGAGATAGAACCATTAAGGGTTCCTACGCCGCAGATGCTTCCCGTTTTACATGAACCTTCTTATGCACAACCCACGCACAACCCAGAACATGACGATATGTGTGATTGCACGGCAAACCCACGCGGCTCGCTCAGACAGGACACGGCACAAGTAGTGATCAAACAACTAGAATTCAAAGAAAACTCACCCATCACATCTAATACTGAGTGCTAAGGGTCTCCACTCGGCCCACTGCTGAGCAAACACGACCGATGACGAACACGAAAACACGCGCTCCACAACCCGGATAATGCGCGCAATCGAGCTTAACAGACACCTCTAATATCTCAAGTAGCACGTCTAAGTCGTCTCCTCGTTCCACCGTGTAAGACCGCACTCACTAGCGAAACTATCTCTGTCAGCGAAGTTGCAGAAAAGACGTCACCCTCTATCATAGCAGCAGACACCTCTCACAGCTACGTAGCGCACCTTTCTCAACCGGCGCTCCTCCTTCGCTGATTTACAACAAGTCATTTCGACTACCGCATTCAACTACGCGTGTAGCTGACTAATTCCTAGAATACGTAATTATAAGAAAACTCATCAATACTCAATAATGCAACCTTGAACGAGGCGTGTTCAACATCAAAAAGCATACCAATCTCACTTCAACAAAGTTGCCTCATCACAGAACTGTCATGGATTCATATTATTTGCATAGATAAGCCGATATTTAAAAAACTGAGACGATATAAAGATCGCTCCTCAAAATGAGAAACTATAATAATATATATAACTACCTACTTATACTTATTATGTCATATATAACATCCACGATTAGATACCGACACATATATATTATTAATATTATATATATATATATATTAAGTATATATATATATATAATACAATAATTCTATATGTGTTTGTTCAAATGGACAATCTTAGGGGTGTTGCTAGGTGTGAGAAAGAATGATAAATCGAAGAGAACAATGAACGTATTTAGAGAGGCTGTGCGTGTGAAGAAAGGAATGGTAAATGACGAGAATAAATGAAAGTATGTTGAGATGGTTTGGTCATGTGGCAAAGGATGAATGATAGTAGGTTGGTATTAAGCGGATGTATGAGTGGTGAGTTGTGTGGGGAACCGACGGCTGGAGAGACCGAAGCAGAAGTGGATTGAGTCGGGATGAACCGAATGTCTGAATGGAGAGAAATGATGCAGATTTTGGCAGTAGGCCGAGAATAAATGGCTGCATGATAGCGAGGAGAAGTGGCGGGGTTTTGTTAAGGTGGGCATGGTTGTGGGCCCACCTGAGGGCCAGGGGATGAACCCTTACATTGACGATTTACCATAGTGAGGTCCGTCGCGGACCATTTAGATGCTCTAGGGTGGATTTTTCTCACTGCGACGAGTTCTCACTAATTAATGGTACAGTAGGGCGTAAGGCTGGGGCTTTCTTTTCGACGTTTGTCATGTTCACCTACTGCTTTTCTTTTCCGATGCCTTGTATGCAGCAGCTTTTACCCCCCCAATCTTGTGGCAAAGAGGAAGGTGAAGAAAGAGAATAGAAGGAAGATATAATATATGAGTATATATATATAAATATAAATATATACGAAATCCAACCTATCCCATATAAACTACTCCAATATACACATTTGCATATTACATGATATATATAATTATATATAGCATATAATATATACTTATAACATTAAAAGTATATATTATATATAATATATATAATTATATATATATTATATTGACTCATAATGATGATGATCCACATAAGTTCTTATTTTGTATAGAAGTAATAAGAAGCAAAAATAAAATTAAAAAGGAAAAATTAAAATCTAAGTTTAAATAAATATTAATATAATTATATTCGAATATATTTATAATAACTACAAACAAAACTATAATAATATAATTTTAGCATAATACTATTATATATATATATATATATATAATAGTATATATATATTATAATATATAATAA
>JABUQX010043841.1:15000-21835 GCA_015478945.1 Trachelipus rathkii
CCCACCCATCCACCAAACTTCACATATGCCGATGACATTACCTTGCTTTCACATGACCCGAATGTTCTCACAGCCACTCGCCATACTCAGGAATACATCCTTAATCTCAAACTGGCTTCATATTAACTGAATGACAGCGTCCCTCGAAAAATCATCAATCACCCTCCTTAATGGACCGACACCAATCATCTCTCCACCTCTTAGTACAATTAAATAACAATTCCATCCCTCTCAACAAAACCAACAGTCCTCACTTCGATAACCCAACACATCATAACTGGTTTCAATCTATGACAACTTCTACACTCTGAAACCTCTCCAAACATCACTTCGGAAGATAGAAAACACACCCTTACCGCAGACAGTGGGATTTCGGTAAAGAAAAATATTTATGGGCTTGCCGACTGGAAAATGGAGTATCCGATTTTACCAGAGGGTTTGATTCTTAATGGCCACTGAAGCCCCAAGATCAATTTGACAGTGATTGAAAGGGAAATTAGGGTTTCATCGAGAGGTGTTGGATGGAGTGTCTTTTGGTGAGTCCGTATATCAATTCTAAGAGCTTGAGTTTTGGGTTGTTTGTAATTTGGTAAATGTTTAGTTTGAGATAGGGCAAAAAACGGAACAAAGCTGTCTGGGGTGCCAGTACCCTAATAAATTCTTATAAATCCTTGATATCTAAGTCGATTTACCAGATCATTATAATTACATAGATGCGAGATCACAGGCGATATAAACTACTACTAAAATCCGATTTAAATTATTATGCCCCAACAGCTTGGTTCCATGCCCTATCTCAAACTAACATTACCAAATTACAAACAACCCAAAACTCAGCTCTTAGAATTATTACCGGATGCACCAAAACCACTCCCATCCAACACCTCCATGATGAAACCCTAATTCTCCCTATCTCGAATCACTTCAAAATGATCGGGACTCAATTCTATTACAAAACCCTTGACCCTACCCATCCATGGCACCAAATTTTCTCCAATCCCACCCCACACACTAAAATACCCACCTTCCTCACCCTCCATATTTTACAGACTTATATAATATAATTCCCCCTCTCACACCCCACTCCTCCTGGCCCTCCCATATTCATACCCACCTCACGAACTCCTACCTTAATACTCGTTCCTTTAACAAACTGTTAAACGCCATCCCCCAAAAAACTTCCCCTACTGAAGATGCCTTGCCCAGAAGTCAGATTGAACTTGCTCCTTGTAGATCGGGCTATCATCCAAAACTTCAGCAATATAAATCCGATTTTAACCTTGAAAACGTCAATTCCCCCACTTGTATTAGATGTCACACCTCCCTGGACACTTTAGAACATCTCCTCCTATACTGCAACACACTTAACAATTACTTCCCCCCTAGACCTTTGGAAACGCCCAGCCGCGGCGACTAGTTTCTTGGGCAGGGGCAGGGGCAGGATATATATATATATATATATAATATAATATATTATATAATATATATATATTATATAATATATATATATATAATATTAATATTATATATATATTATTATTATATAATATAATATATATATATATATTAGGGATGGATGAAGTATCAGTTTTGGTTCAAGTAAATTTCTGGTATCGGTATCAGCATTTTTACATTAGTATTGGTATCAGTATCAGGAAACAAAACATAAGTATTGGTAATGGCGAACAAATTTTGGACACCATAAAGTGTCGGTATCAGTATCAGCAATTTTTGGTATCTGTATCGACATTTTTGCATTAGTATCAGTATTGGGGGGAGAAAAAAATAGTACGGTCAAAATTTTTGGTAATAGCTCCTTAATATATTTATATATATATAATATATATATATATATTATATATATTATATAATATTATAATATTATATAATAAGTTTATATATATATCATATATATATATAATATAGTAATACTAGCTAATATGGGTCAATTCCATGTTAAATCAGCAAGTGCCTCAGGATTGACCTCCTTATATTTTTGTAAAACTTTGAAGATAGGTTGTTAAACATCTGTAAAGAGGGTTAGGAAAGTATTAGAACTCAAAAGAAATGTTAGTGTTAATGTTTGTTTGCTACAGGAGCTGATGTGGATGGGTGTATTTTTCCGAAAAAAATGTTATGAAGCAAATTGTCAACATTAATGGTCCATATATTTCAAAATATTAAAGATATAGTGCTGAAATTATGCATCCCTAAGTAATTTGTGGCATTAATTTCTAAAATCATAGTTTCAAGGACATCAGAAAGGTAATTGAGACACAGTGTGTTCCCAAACCTGGCCAAAAAGGTAAAAAAAAGAAGAAAAAACAATTATTCAAACGAGTGTAAGAATCGAATCATCATGCTGGCATCCAACTTTGAAATATCTTTGCATCATTTGGTAGTGGAGAGCTGATTTTAAGCAAATACTCCATCTCAAAAAGAATTGAAAATTGCGGATAATTGTGCCATCTTAAATTGGTATAATTTCTTTTTATGACTCCCAAATTTGTTGTGCAATCCTGAAGGCCATATATAAGTTTAGAGAGTGTGGCGTTGGCTAATTGCTTCACTTCTACTACGCACCATTGGGAAGAGCATCCTTTGTTTACCTTATAAACATACTTTTTAGTTTGGTGCCTCTTAAAAGAAGAGAACTTTAGGTGATTAATCACTTCAAAGTTCTCTTATTTTAAGAGGTACCAAACTGAAAAGTATGTTTATAAGGTAAACAAAGGATGCTCTTTCCAATGGTACATAAGAGAATGGAATCAATTACTAACCACACTCAAATTTTACCTTCAAAATGCATAAAAATTTGGTCATGGAAAAAAATGCCAGTTTTGGATGGCACTATCTCAGCAATTTCAATTGTTTGAATGAATTTTGACTTAAAAATAGTAAATTTTGGTACTAATGAATATATTTATTATGCTTATCTGTAGCTAGAGCTGACCTTTGAAAATGACCAACACTTCCTAGAAATAGCTTCAATATCACTTAAAGATCTTTAAGTAAATATTTACTTCCTTTTAAAAAGCTCCTGTTTATGAATGAAACATGGTGCAGTTTTTAGTCTTTCATATGGAATATCTTCACTTACAATGCACTGCATTATCTGTCATCACTGTTTGTAAATTATCCGTAAAGCAAAATTATAAGAATAAAACTACATTTATTAAAAAGTTTCTTTAAGATCCTTAGTGATTATACTTGTAAACTGATACAGTATTTTTTTTACTGTGTAATGGATGATAGACAAAAAAGACTACTCCTGAATGGACAGAGCAAAACATATGTTGGATAATAGAGTTTCTGGACTGGCAAATTTCATTTCCAGTCATATATAATGTGTGTTCTTTGTGTTTGTATGTGTGCATTTAAAAGCATGTCTATTTTTCTATTTTTTTTAATACAGGAGTGAGGAAATTGACTTCAACATGGCCAGTCAGGAAGGAATATATCTAGTGAGATATTGGCTTTGACTTCAAGAAATTATTCATTCATTTGGAATCAAAATACTTATTTTTACTATATGGCACATTGATCTTACATTTTTTTTTATTCAAATCTTTAGAATTAGAAATGGAATAAGTCACATGAGACTATCAAAGAATGTCCCTTCACAATTCTCAATACATACAATTTTAAAAAAAAGACCACCAAAAAAATTTTTAATGCACAACTCCCAACAAAGTAAAACAGGTATTTTTTATACAAACAATATTGTCCTTTCCCAGCTCTAAATGCATGCAATTTTTAGTTTGAAAGAGAGTAGAACAAAAATATTTACAAAATCCCACCACAGGTATCAACTCCCAATGATTGACACATAATATTTTTTTTTTACATACTACACCTACAAATTAATATAAGAAATAAATAAAACAAGTACAGTACAAAGAAAATAATGCATGTTAACTATATAAAACTCTGATCATTCATATAGCTACTTATCTAAACTGTTTTAAAAGTTGAAAGTGAATAGAAGTCAACATATCCTGAACAAACTATTGAGTTAACTAACTACTATTATTTTTAATGTTTTTTGAAAACCAGATATTATACTTTTTGAATTTTTATTTTCTTAATATCACCTCTTGTTCTCACATCATGTTTCTGACATGTAGAACTTATGGTTAGTAAAGAAATGTTTTCTAAATTTTACTTTCCATTTTGAAACCTCAGGTTCCCCAGTAATGGAGTTTAATTCATAAAAAATTAAATGACAAGATAATTTTTTCAAACACACCTAACTTAGTCAATCAACTAAAATATCTGGACATCCTTGTTATAAGAGGAATTTAAAAAGTTTTATTTACTTCAGAATTGATTTACTTTTAATTATCATCAGGGTTATGGTTATCAATAATTTCGCATGTTATGTGATGATATTCAGTAGGCTATTAAGAATAATTACTTACTGGGTTAAATTAAATTACAGAAGATTAAAAGGGATTTAAACACAATTAGTAATCTGCAGTGCTAATATGGTACCTTAAACTGGTAATAGTTTTTATTAATAAATTAAGCAGACAAAGATATGCCATTGTCATTAATCAAACTGAAATTTGAGTATATTTGGAATAAGCACCATACAAAATACTTTAAAGTAAAGAATACTCATTTATAAAATATTCAAAACTAGCTCAACATGCATTATAGACAGATAGTTTAAAACTTGGAAGTCAAAATAATCGTCGTTTATATAATATATATATATATTATAGTATAATCATATATATATATTATATCATATATATATATATTATATATATATATTATATATATATATGATATATATTTATTTATATATATATAATACTATATATATATTAATAGTTTATAATATATATATATATGAAAAATAAATTTGCTACCTCTAAAAATTAATCTCTCTTGCTCAGATTTTTAAATCTTTTTGTAACTTCTATAAGATGAAATAGTCAACTTCAAAACATCAAAAAAGTTATGAAGCAAGTCTGACTAACAGTGTCAAACTTTCAGACAGAAACAAATGTGACTCCAAAGAATCTGACCCACACACACACTTTGACTCTTATTTCAAATACTGGAAATAAAAAAAATAACTTCTTTCCAAAAGCTTGGATTTTATGTAATTTTCTGAAAATCATCCTATCATTGTTTAATTTTTAGCTATTAATAAAACAAAGATTTTGAGATACTTTAATTTTGTTAGTAAATTTTTTTAAAGTTAAGGTACCAGAATTATATATTTATAATAAATTATATGGGCCTAGACCAGGGTTGGCCAACACACTTGGTGCAGTGCAGTGTGACATACAGATTCAGTGACTCAGTGTTGTGCTCATTGAAATATAGAGGTGCAGCACAGTGCAAAAATATGGTATTTGGTGGAGTGGGTGATTGTTTAGATAAAGGGCCTCACCTCCGATTTTCAAATTTTTTCCACAGTACACTGTAAATATATTAAAATTAAAGATAAACTTAGAATTAAAACTGTAAAACACCTATAACCAGATTTATTGAGGTAGCAACTTTCACATTTTCAGTAGGTTATATTAAATGTAAAAATTTTGCTGTTTTTCTTAAAAAATCAGATTTTAGCTATTTTCCCTAAGCCTTACACAATCTAACCTAGAGCAACTTAACTTGTTTTCAGGTGAAAATTCTAGAATCAACAGACTAAAAAGTGACATCCTTATGTGCACTTGAGCGCCATCATAACCTACTTATCCCTGTGGTAACTTTAGGTTAAGTTAGGTTAGGCTAAGTTTGGTTACATTTAGGTTAGGCTAAGTTTTTTAAGAAAAACAGCAAAATTTTAGCTTTAATATAACAAATATGAAAAGTTGCTACCTCAATTAATCTTATTATAAGGGTTTTACAGGCTTAATTTTATCTTTAATTTTAATACATTTGTAGTGTTATGGAAAAAAGCTTTGAAAATCAGAAGTGTGGCCCTTTATCTAAACATTTACCTTGCAGTGCATGGTGTGCATACTCTGGTGCAGTGCACAAAACTCCATTGCTCAGCCAACCCTAGACTAGATTAAAGATACTTCCAATTATCACAAGCTTACACAAAAAGTGTTATATATATCATATACTATATATATATAGATATATATATATATAAATATATACAAAAAATATATATATATATATATATATATATATATATATATATATTAAAAATGTATGTGACATCCACAACTGCGTCTGCAGACATCTGCATTAAAATTGACATCCGCCATCCGCCATAAAATCTCTGGAAAGCATCCGCCATTCCACAACTTCCACAACAATCCGCATCACACTTTTGTCATGAGGATGCGGATGTATATTATATATACAAATAATATTATATATATATATATATATATATATATATATATTATATAATATATATAAATATCTATATGAATATATATATATATATTATATATATATATATTCTGCAGTTACCGATATACTTCAATAATTTTTTTTTTTTTTTCATTTTATCTTTGCTATTTATTTGTAATGAAACAGCCGATTTTGGTTTTAAATTTATAAAGTAATCAAATAATTATTTTTGTTGCAGTATTGCAAGTGAACAATTATTTAGCTTAGCTGGTGTCATTTACGACAAGAAGCGTATGCGACTTCTGGGCGAGAAGGCAGAAAAACCTTTATTTTTAAAGCATAATTTACCTCATATAAATTTTGAGTATTAGAAATTATGACTTCAAAGTTAAGAGCATAATTTTTGTAAGCCACTTTCTGATGGGTGGAGGTTGGGGAAAGTGGATGGTGGAATGCAAAGCGAGTTGGGTCTTAGTCCAGCATCCTGGAAACTTTCAACTTCATTGAA